>CM057089.1:19420000-19607500 GCA_029959045.1 Taenioides sp. WSHXM2023
CTTGCTATAGTTTTTACATCAGTGGTCTTTTCCTGATCCATCCATCTTATTTTACTTGATTTTTAGGGAAGAGCCAAAAAAGCACAATTTTGACCCATTCACAATTTATCTAACCTGACTCTCACCAGATTGATATGAGTATCCCTCTGAATTGAGTTCTATGCATCAATCTGGAATGGCTCTCACTGAAAGCGATTGGAACCAGTGATCGGAATGTTGAAACAAATACTTTACATTGATTAGTCAAAGAGACACATCAACAGAACAAGCTACTTTTGAGAGAAAAGCACACGCATCTAACTTATCCACAAATGCACAAAGCACTTCCCTGTCCAAGTTTTTTCACAAACTAAAATCTGAATTTCCGTTAAAAAGGCTGAGGCTTGGCATTGCCATGTTTGTTTTGGTTTGTTCACCTCTGGCTTCTGCCCAAACCACAGTGTTGCACCCCTGGTGGTACAGGACCTATCACATGCAAAAACTTTTTCCTTTCTGAAGGCATTATACTATACATTGTAATATGCAGTTGCCAGTGTGCCTTAGAAAAGTGAAGTTTAAAGGCATGTTGTGATTATTTAAACTTAATTTATTTATTATGTAAGGGAATCACAGTACTATGTACCTTTATTGCTGTTAAATCTTTTCCAACAATGATGCTACCAGAGCCATATACTAGTATATGTATCCTCTCCTATTCTGTGAGGTATACTTCACATCCTAACAGTGACAGAAGCTGTGATGAGCAGTGCTAAACTTTCCACTGCTGAAACCTTATTCAAAGGAAGTCTTATCAGAGGCTGTTGGAAATGGTGTGAAAATGGCATTTGGAAGGAGAAAGGAGAACAACTGAGTTCCTGTTGTTGATTATTGGCCATCTGTGTGGTGCCAAAGACAGGAGGACATCCTGTCACACTGTTGATCATCTCTTATTCTGTTTCTCTGCTGTGGTCAGCTTCTTCCACTTATGTTATATAATGATGTCCACTGCCACATAACATGCATGCAGTGTTCTGTGCTCCACTACGGTCTGGACTGGATTAGGGGTAAGGTAATTCAATCCACAAGAAGACTGAGCAGGTAAAACAATCACACAGAACAAGAGGGAAAATGTCATGAACACAGGACTGTGGAGGCCTTTGAAGTTCAAATGCTGGTCATAGGCAGATGCCTCCAAAAAGTAAAATGGCATGTGTGATAATTGAGAGAAGTGCTCTTCTGACAGTGGAATAGAGGGCACTTGTGAAGATCACCATGGCTTGTTCACAATAGATGAGCAGAAAATGTGAGAATAACATACAAAGGACAAAAACAAAAACGTTTTTTGTATTGTTTTTTTGAAACAGTGTGTGTGAAATGGTGTTTTGTTAAACTGGAAATTATAAATAACAATAGAGCAGTACTTTTGTTTCAAACAAAAGAATAAACACAACTGGTCCTCCATACCCCAGCATTCAACACAATTTAGGCATAATAAATTAAAATAAAATTCAATTTGAGTGAATTGTGTTTGAATTCTGCTTTTAAGAATTCAGTTCACAGTACACATTTCAAATATGAACATTTTGACTTGATTAAGTGAGAGAAGACTGAATTATGGTGTTCTAAACAAATACAAGAATCACATGCATTTCAGAACAGTTTGCAGAGATCTAAACAGGGTCAGTGCATTTTATAATAACACCAGATATTTTGTTCTCAGTAAAATTTGTTGATCTCTAATCTAATCTAGTCTCTACATTTTGTCAGTTTCATCTATTAAAACTGAGATTTCAAATTTGACTGTGAAAATCCTCCTAAAATTCAAATATCCTTTACAAAATCGATGCCAAAAGTAATGTTCCCACACACAAATAACTTTCCGTGTCTATAAACCAAAAGGGAAAGAAGCGTGTGCCAAAATGTGTGAAACAGCTGTACTGTTATGTCAATACAGCTTTGCTTTGTCAAAAACAGGAGAGAAAGTGAACCCTGAAAATACGATGTGCACAGACAAGGGAAAATGGCAGTAGCTCAAATGCACTGTCCCATGGGTAATTCAGTAAGATGAGCCAAACCCAATAGTGTATAGAATCCACAGAGCCTGGTTAGATTTCACTGGGGGGAATTTTGAGACTTCTAAAGAGCTGACAGTGGATTCCCCCATATGCAGGCGGTAGACCTTTGGATGTTTATGCACAGAGGATGGTTGGGAAATACCTTTTATTCTCAAGGGGTGTGGGAGCAGACCACAGAGTTGCACAAATGCAGTTGGATAAGACAAGAGGCCGAATACTGCGAAGGCAAAGGGAAAAATTTCCACTCAGAGACGAGAGTGTTTTCAAAGCACGTAGACTCAAAACCGCAGATAGTCAGAAAGTGTCAAATTGCTCAGCTCCCTTTGTTGTTTTTGAAGCGTGGACTAGCCTTCTCACTTTTGACCTACTTGTTAGGCTGGGAGGAAGAAGAGAGTGGAAAGGAGCAAAGGAGCAAAAGGCTTGTTTATGTCAAGCAGCCAATGTGAAATCCCTGAGCTGTCCACCTGCTAATGCAACTAAACAATGCCAAGATAAGAGTTGCACAGATACACTGGGCCTGTAGAAAACACAGATCTTCGTTTTGCTTTAACCTTTGAACTAGGGATAGGTGATCTGACAAATAATCCCTCACAATGTTCTTATAGCTTGCCATGTCATGATTTAGATTTATACACTTCACTTTGTATCTTCATTTTGTCCTGTGTAAGCTTTATTTTTTATTTTGGATGTTTTATTGCACTAAAAATGTAGTACATTTACGTGGACTCTTACTTGGCCTGGAAGAGGGCCTTCTCCAGCTTGTCTTCATAAAGTTATACATTTGGCTATAATATTTCAATAAAATGTATGGAAACCTGCAGGTGACATGCCACCTCGAGAAAGTTAAATGGAGTTGCTTTAGTGGTAACTAAAGTCACTCACCAGCTGCTTATGAAAGTTCATACATCACAATCACTTTCTTTGTATGAGAATAAGAGAAGCATAAAGCTGCATGAAATAGAGAAGCACTGAATCACAAGTTTAGGATTGGGTTTTATCATATTCTCCAGACCTTATTTGGACAAAGAGATGCTGTCTCTCTCAGTTAAAAAGATGATCATTTCTGATTAACGGTTGACAGGACAATACACTGAATATTAATCAAAAGGCTGACCATAAAATACTAATAACAACATATACACCAATTATAATGGACTTAACGATTAGCTGGTGGGAAACAGGCCTTAAGCATGTTATACCTTAATTTAGTGCAATAATATATTTAGTGCTGTCTTTAGTGAGAACAAGGTGATAACAAGCTCATTCTAAAGCTGCAGTCTTGCACAGCTGCTGACAGAGCCTCTGGGGATGACACTCTGTCTAAATACACACTTAATACCTGCTGCAAATCTGCTCGCCCTGTGGGAGACAACACGTTTCAACTGCTTCAAGAACCACTGCTAAGTCCCTCTGAAATGAAAAAACCAACCATTAGGAGCAATCACGTTCAGCATGACCAAGCAGGGGCAAGTTCATGACTAGATACGTTAAGAGAAAGTATCCTTCTAATCTCTGGCCTTAATCCAGCTGTAATCCATCTATACATTACGGGTCTTAAATAGAGTGCAGCTGGGGAAGTATAATAGAATGGCTTCTTGACATACAATAATACCACCCCCAGCCTTAACAGTCAAGGCCTAGTTTCAGCCTGTGCCTAGAAAATGCAAGCGTTAATATTCACTTGGAGGAAGAAACATGATCCAACTTTGAAGAAAAACTGGCCAACATCTTTTGGGCCCAGAAATGATGTTAGTTTCTCCACAATGGCCAATGCAACACCAAGATCCTTGTGTCAGTTTCACATCTCTGAGCCAGCTATTGAATGCCTGTGTGTTCTAGTAGTAGTAGTGTGAAATAGGAGAGAGTGGTGAAAAGCTGAAACACACACACACACACACACACACACACAAACACACACACACACACACACACACACACACACACACACACACGACTGTGTGTGCTGAGTGTGATCACACAACACTCTGGTGGGAACCGCAAGCCTGGCTTTTGTGTTCACTTTGGTTGGTGTCTGAGCAAAGCAAAGGCCCATACAGGCAGAGCGGTGTGCTGTTTCAAAATGGTCTCGTCTATGTCAAATTGAATCAACCATCGGCCTGACAAGCTGCGGTTAGCTCTAATTAAATACTGATCCACAGTGTAAAACATGTTTAAAACAACTGATAAGGTGGGGTAATAACATGGCCTAAAATGGAGGTCTCAGGCATCATCTGTCTCCCATTTATAACTCTATCCTCAAACCCAAATCAAAACAAACAAAGAAAACAAAGCTGCCAGGTCAGGTCCAGAGGTGTGAAAACACCCATTATGGCCCTGAATGGTTATGTTAACAAGACCCCACACTCACTGCATACTCAATAGGCCTAGCTAACTAACAGAAACTGTAAACAAATGGGTGTGGTAGTCTCAGAGTAATTCATTCATTGTAGTTAGCTCCTCCCTTCAGGCAGATATAAGGTAGTGTTCACCAGCGTCTGACCAGAGCTGAAGAAGCAGCTTGGATGAGCTCCAGTTGACAAACTGAATTTCTCCTTTTGCCATGGCCCAAGTGAAAGTGTGTGTCAGCTGAGAAACAGAGCAGTTTTTAAACTGAGGCTGATGAGGGACTCCTCACAGACCTGTATGAGATAGAAATGTCCTGTTTGAGTCGAAAGGAACACAGTACACAGACTTCACTTGACAAATCAGTCAATTTTCCCCATTATGTATAAACTATTGCAGTGGATTTTTACAGTTAAGTTTAACAAGACAACCCAGATACTTTTATTCTACCAAATACATTCTTTATGATTATGCCATAGATACAACACTGATTGTTGCGAAAATATTGGTCTAGAAAAAAAAGAGCCAAAGACAGGGGTCTCTATAGCTGCAGCAGTCAGTTTTAATGATAGACTGTATAAAACTCTTTGAGGAACTTTACATATAATGTTAAAGGTTAACAACCTCAGCGAAGAATAACAACTATTATAACAAGGTCCGGTGTTTGATCTATTATGAGCCACTAGGTCTGCACACAATGGCTGTATTGACTTTCATAGACATCTCTCTATAATCAAATGCTATTGCTTTTCTTGGAACGACCCACACTATGGAATGAAACCATCTTGTTTATTTATTTATTTTTCATGACAGGTGTTTTAATTGTTCAAAATACCTTATAGAATTATGCAAAATCGACTTTTTGGAGCTTTCTACCATGTTATAACGTACTCTCATCAAACACATGCTTGAAGTGGTTTTATATGTCATTGTCATCTATGCATGTTTGAGTAATTTAGCGATCTCTCCGGTGTAACTTAGCCTGGTATTGTCACCAGCTCAACTCAACAATTACATGGAGACAAGCAGCAGGCAGACAATTCATCAGAAAAGTTACATGATGCACCTTTAATAGGAAGCAGTCAATTTATTCAATAAAAAGAGTGTTACAACTAGGTGTGACAACTTCTCTTTGAGGCTTGTTCCATGTAATTTAGAAGCCTTTATAAGTTTGTGTTGGTCACATCCCGATGAAGTCAAAGCAGTAAGCAGAGTCTAACTGCCCGCTGCTTGTCTGATGTGATCTGGTGTGAAAACTCCCCGGCGAGGCCAAGCTTTTCATTAGCATGGAGCGGCGTGTGGGAGGGCTGCACTCCAAGCTCCATGCCCACTCAGCTGGAGTGTGGGCCACAGAAACATTATGCAACCTGCACCATGCCATTGTGTACAGAGGAAGGGTAACCATGGCAACAGGAATCAGATACGAAGCAAAACAGCATGTGTGGCTATAAGAAGAAGGAAGAGAGCGGTGAGGAAGATTTTCTCTTTTTATTGTGTCAGCATATTCCACCAACTACCAAACATAACAGTTTCTAGGTGTCAGCTTCCTGGAATAGGCAAAATTATAAGGACATTTTCCATTTCAAAAGATATGTTTAGCTTTAACTTGTTAATCACTGTAACAACGGCTCTAATAATTAATAATTTAGAAACCAAATCAATAGTTCTCTATAGTAAAAAGCCTATAGACATATTTCCAGTATGCCTGTCATGATAATTACTACACTAACTTATTGTTCAATATGTGAAAACTGGAACAATATTTTTCGGGGGGGTCAGTCGTGTGTACATTTTCTTTGCACTACTGGGAAATTTTTGGTTATTACTTGGCCATACGATAAGATTTCAGCTGTAAAAAGTTGAATAAATCACTTCTATGGTTCATCACAGACAGAAACTAAGTACTAATGTGTTTCATGCTGCTATTTATTTAACTCAACATTTTAATAACAATATTGTAGATTTAGAATACTTTTTGGGGGATAATCCTGCTTTAGGGTTATTGTATCAGTGGCATAAATTTGTTAAATTATTATCGTTTATGGTCTATATTTTCTTCATCAATATATCGCACATCAAAATTTGTTATTGTGACAAGCCTAATTCACAGTATCAGTGTCAGTGACAGACAGGCAGAAAAAATAAGCACTACCTCAGGTTTAATTTTGAATCTGACTTTGACATTTGACAAGTGGGCCCATAGGTTAACTTAGCAACACAGAAAGCCCATGGAGTAAAGTTAATACTATTGTAAGTGAGAGAGTCAGTGACAGACAGGTTACCGATGGAGAGCTAAATGAGGCGGTGTTTGCCCTTGTCTGGTGTGTACCATAAAAAGCCATTTAAACTGTCAGTGGAATGTCATTCAGCCTAGCCAGCAGCCAGATTTAAGACCCTCCACAAGGCATACATTGTGTTTAAAGGTAGTCGGAGGGGAAATAGCATGTTTAAGCATCTTCAGAGTGGTTTTAATCTAAGGCCTGAGATGTCTATTAGTCCTGAGAGGGGATCTGATGGAACTATAGGATAAATTAATAATGAAGATGCACAATATAATAAAGATGTATGTATGCCATCTGAAGTCTTATATTTTTCATGAAGAAACACAGCACTCTCATAATAATCAGAGTAAACATCTAAATCTGACCAGACAGACACATAGATTTGGTATTTTGACATTTTGCGTGAGTGCCTTTAATGTTCAAAAGTTCAAGTATAAAGAAGTAGTTATAGTCAGTAAGTAGGGGTGGGACCTTGCCTGGGATTGTGTGACTCAGTGACCAAATTCACATCTTCATCTCCCCGAGTTCAAATGGATGTGATTGACAGGTGAGTTAGCCAATCAGGGACATGCATGGTTCATTCGTATCAAATCGTGGCTGCTTATAAAAGGGAACTGAAAAACACAAAACACCTTCATTTCACATGCATCACTGAGAAAGAAAAAAAAAAAAAAAAAAAAAAGACAAAAACAAATCAAACAGATTGCAAGGCCACGTTTGAACCTGGCTCAAGACGCAATGGACGGTGTAGAAACCAGACTGATATCCATATGTATCTGTATGAAAATGCAGAGAGATATCATTCTGGACATGCCAGGCAGAGTGAAACTGTGACGAGATACAAATCTCACCAAAAAGACTTGAGATTGAATCCACTAGAACGAGGCAAGACCAGATTTTAAAATATATCATATTTCCATTTGATATATTTGTTTAATCATAGTTTACTTTTTATTTTAATCTCTGTACTCTTGTACACTGTACTCTTCAGCAATCTACTGCATGCAACTTTATTGGTGATAGATGGGAAACAGAAATACCTGCAAGTGTCCTGTGACACTAGACCTTGTCCCAGTAATTGTATTCACTTCAGGTTGTCAACATAAATAGTATTTCAAAATCAAATCCAAAGGTCTGCTATACACTACAGTGAGCTTTCCAGGCTCCCCTTGTGTGAAAGGAGGTCATCCTGTCAAAGTGCGTGACACAGACATGGTGGTGCTGAGAGGCAGGGGCGCTGTGGGTGCTTGGGCTGATTTATGCGTCAGCCGTATTTTATTTTGCCCTGGCCTTTCAGAGCCGGGGCTCCTCTGAACACTGAAACTGACATTTGACAGGTTTCGACCATGTCAGAAGCCATGACTCTGGAAATCTAGGAAACACTCCAGCTGGTTTTGTGGGTTAATTAAGACAATTATTTTACTAACGTCTCATTACTCATTTGAAAGGTTGATATACTTATTAGACCGTTTCCCTCTTCCTGGGAATGCTACGGTTTCAAGCGCTATGTCAAGCACAGTATTTTCCCCTATAATTCTGAACTCACAATTACGATACAAGGCTCTCAGTAAAAATAATCATAAAATGGTGATAATTGATAAGTTGCACATGATAGTATGTTAATGAAACAAATACATTTTTACAAAAGTATTTGCTTGTTTAACCACTGCTTCCACAAATTGGTTATGAAGCAAACTGTTAAAATATATTTTAGCAGCAAAACTGTTGTATTGCAGAAATGTTTTAGTGAAGAATACCAAAAAGAAAGCGATATATCAATACAGCAGCCCCTAATATTGATACTGATCAACAATATATTGATATTTTGTCTTGTGCCTATTCTAAATCTAAAGATTCACCATCTGCCTTCCATTTAGCATATTGATTTAAGATAGATTTAACATTAGATGCTTTTCTTCATGCGACTTTCTCCAAGAAGCCTGACTATCGGACAAAAATACTATACAAAACTACTAAAACAGATTAAACTAATCACTAGGAATTTAATATAATCACAAATAAACACAATTAACAGGAATAATTTAGCCCCGTAACTAACACTACTGCTCTATCGCTAACGCACAAGCTCATTTTAGCCAATAATTAGAAGGTACCCTCAGGTTTCACACTTGGCTGGGCTGTAATCCTGTACTAACATGGACTACAGCTTTTCCACTCTCCCCAATGGACACCCGCATGCACACAGGAGACAACTCTGCCATTCACCTGCTAACACAGTTGGCAGGGCTCCAATTATCCTGCGCTGACAGCACGACATAGAAAGAGAAAACTAATTTGGCTTGGCATGAGAACATTCCAGATGAGTCAGATTTTAATTTGATTTTTTCCACTGATGGCAGTTTGAGGAGTGAAACTCAAGTAATCACAAAGCTTATGTCAGCCACAGTATCAGGGCCAGGATGAACTCTACAGAGAGGAGGGCCATGTTACCTAAATGTACTGATCATTTAGCAGCCATTCCCATTCCTCTTCCCATTCCCAACATTTAACTTACTCTTGTATACTGTAATGAACAAATGACTGTTTAATTAGTTTGGACAAGATCAACGAAAGCTGTGGGTAATCCAAGTAATTTAAATCACAAGTAACTCAAATCACATGCCATTAATAGGGATTTATTTAAGGACAAAATAGTGAAATAAAAACACCAGGATCATGTATAGCCGGTTACAAACATTTTAAGACCAAAAGCAGCAGTTACAGAGAGAGAGGTGACGGTTTTTCAGGGTAAAGTCAATAGGAGCTAGAGTCAGTGGAGCCGTAAGCGCCCCTATGCTCACTTCCTATTTGGAACATGAGGGCTAGCGGGTTACCCATGTCCATTTATATACAGTCTATGATCTTGATGCAACAATTTCCATTTGTCTGGAACTGTGGTCTACATAACAAAAATATAGTTACGCGTTGGAATTTCAAAAACATGCAGATGGCTTGGGCAAGTTGCATTGAATACTCCACTGATAATGTTACAAATACTATCAATTAAAAAGAATGGAGAGGTTTCCAGTTGCATGTGTGTGGTGTGAGTGTGGCACAGATGCACAGACATGACAGGGCTGCTGTTCCCAGGGGTGGTGGGGGTGGGGTGAGGCAGTTGGGGACAAGGGGAGTGTATTGAGTGGCAGGCCTCATCGGGGCTTCTCCTGTCCAGCCTGCATCCACCAAATAATGCTACCAAGCAAAGTGGGTCAGGAGCAGGGGCAGGGCGTCAGGCATGGCATTATGAGTGGTGGTGTGTTCAAAAGACAATGTCATTTTGTTGGTAAAACTGCTGTGCTGTAGAATTCATTTGAATGGGCTGCAAACAGTTAGGCAAAAAGCAGTCAACTTAGGCTAAAGGTAAACACCATGTTAATACAGGGTTGGGTAATATGACCAAATGATAAAACAGTGGACGATTATGAGGGGAAGCTCTTTACATTTTCATTCTTATCATCTCCTATTATTTAAAACACTGTAAACTGCCTTCAATTACATTTGTATAGATATCCAACTGTAACTGCACAATAACCGCAAAAAAAGTAAGTAAGGAAGTCAGGAGTAAACTTGTTTCATAATAATCCTCAACTTCACGATTTTGCTATTTTTCTAAATCCTGATTATTAAGAACCCTAATAATCAAATTGATTTAATTTCCCAGCCACTATGTTAATACAAGCTATACTTCATCCTTCAAATTATGTTACAAGTGGACAATAGATTGAATTATCCATATTATGAATCTTGTCTTGATAGTCTGGAAAATGTTGGATAGACTGTTAATAACAAAAAACGTTTGTGGGTAATTTTACAGTTATTTCAAATTTAAACCTAAACGAATACGTTAAAAAGGCACATTGTGAAATATGTTTATCAAGATATACATTTTTTGCCATTATTGCCGTCCCCTAATTCACAGATATTTTGGTGAGACATTTATGTATAGAAATAACAAAATAAAAGGCAAACAGTAAGTGAAGTGAGTCAGGAAATATGTAAAATGTTGTTCTAAAAGGCCAGTCTATTCCTGATCCTTTAGTGTATTATGTGGCAATAAGCACCAGAAGAAATGGTAAAAGAAGACCACATATATTTATAATTAACACCTTTTAACTCCTATTCAGTAGAATGATCTTACATAAGTTTCTGAACAGTTAAGCGTGAATCTAATCCCTGTCAGTTTGCTTTAGATGAGAGGATTTACAAAAGGTTTTAATTTAATCTTCGTGGAGTTATTGTCATACCTAGAAGTTTTCTGTAAGTGCAAATGGCCTATACTAGTACTGCAGCAGTTCATGTGAAGACTCTTTACAATTAGGTCTGTCATGATAATTACTATGTTGACTTACCATTCAATATATGAAAGCTGGAATATAGAATATATTTTTGGGTTTAATATTTATCGCATGTACATTTTCTTTGCAATAATGGAGAGATTTTTATTATTTGAGAGCTGTAGAGGATTGAATAAGTAACTTAACTATGGCTAATTATCAGTTCATTCTGCTATTTGATTGTTGCAGCTCAGGGCATTTAATGATACTATCTAATTAAAAAGAGTTTACTTGGATTATCTTCCTTTATTGTTATTGTGTCAGTGGCATAAAGTAGTTTCAATAATATCGGTTATCGCACTATATCTCTGTAGCAAAAAATATTGTGTGTCAAATTTTGTAATCATAACAGCCCTATTTACAATGAAAGAAACAGCAAGCATTGATTACATGAACAAATGACTAAAAGACTAACTGTCCATTTGGCTATTGTTACACTTGCATAATGACACTTTTCTGCAAAGCTGTGGTCACACTGGCTCTTCTGATTGGCAGCTCCTCTCACACCTCTCATTCTTGCTCTCTCTAATGTTTTCTGCTTCTGCTTCATCTCACTGGAAAATGTCTCCTATATTGAAAAAAGATGGGGTTCACAAAAATAAATGTACCAAGGACTCCACCAGCATTCTTTAGAGATAACCTCAAAGAAATACTGTAGATAGCAGGCTATAAAAGATTAGCTGGAATGCTTAAAATCTCTCCTTGTCATATTTAATGCATACTTGTGAAGACAAAAACTAATATCAAGGTTGGATGGTTCCTTATCTCCCTACATGCACTCGAGTAAGTACCACAGAGATCATAATATTAGTTACTTCTACCAAAGTCAAATGGTCTTCTATAAACATACATGTTAAGAAAATAATGGAGAAGCTTCAAAAAAGAACCATATTGCTATTTTTTATAGATAAGAAAAGCTATAGAATAATGTTTTATTTTGACAGATAAGGCTTTTGATACATTTTTATCTATGAAAATCATTATACGAATAAAATTTACTTACTAAGATTTGAGATTTTTTGACATTTTCTGTCATTAACAATTACATAATACTAATGGCAAAATGTCATTGCATTTAGTCGCTGCATTATTCATTTTGCATAGGCAGGCAAAACACATAACTGACAAATTGTGCAACCCTAGCAACAATTTCATCTTGCTAGGGTTGGTAAAGTCAATTTACCACAAAAACTTTGGCAAAACATAATGATCGACATATATTGAATCCCATTATAGGAGTTGTATCCATTACTGCAAACACTATAGACAGCAGCTCATCATATAATGCATTAAGGTGAGTCCTATGAGGACAATCAGACCTTATATATACTGCCTAAACTTCACCAGATAATCACTAAAATGGACTAGACAAGCACATGATGATATTGAATTTACCATGTTTCAGTTATCTGATAAGTCAAAATTGTGTATTGTGCTTTGATGAAAACAATAAATGTCATATATTATAACCTTCATCTAACACTGAAACTGATCTACACCATCTCATACCAGTTTTTCCAGAACCAAAGCAAATGCCGTGCACGGTTCAAAATTATGGCTCTCACTCTACTGCGGTCTTCATGTTACTAGTCAGCTCAGTCATATCCCATAAGGGAAACAACTTGACGAACCGGAAAATCTGTATTCAGGCAAGCTTATGTTATTCTCCTGATATCAAAGAGAAGAGAGCTGATGTAAATCCTTTCATAACAATTGATGTACAACAAAACTGTGCACGCATAACACATTTGTAATAAATCATATAGACTGACTAGAGACACCAACACTAACCTCTCCATAACCACTGGCACTGATATATTAGAGACCACATTAACAGTCACATTATTTGGGGGGATGCACATTCTGTTGCTGTGAACAGCTAGTATGAGTGTCAAGTGAGAATATCTTTCACATTAATGTGTTACTAAATGTCAAAATATAAATATATACGTATATATAAAATATATGAGATCGCATTTAAGTGGCTCAACAAGAATTTCCTAACCACTGAGAGTAATCGCTGTAGTATTCCTTAATAATAACCTGTCACCATCAATTTGGTGTGGTGTAGGACTACAATAATAGAGGAAGTTAAGAAACGACAAAAACAATAGTGGAGATCTTACCTTCCCAGCTCATCCCCAATCTCATAAAATTCCTCTACATTTTCTTGGTTAAAGACAGTCATGGTGCCCAGGCACTTGCTTGCAGCTCTTGACCGCAGCCTTGTCGTCCAAAGGGGCTCTTCAGAGCGGCACCATCCCTACCAGTAGCCTCCAGTTTGGGCGAGGTAAAGCGCGGCACTCCTCATTTTAGAAGCTTCTGGATACAAGTACCACAGTAAAAAAAAAAATATATCTATTAGACTTACAAATCTTTAGTGAGTTGATTCAAGTAGGAAAGCGTCCGTCAGTCAACAAAAGGAAAACTGAGTGATCCGCACCTCCACTAGGGCGACGTCACGACTCCAAAAAGCTGATCTTTTACGACTGTTTCTGTTTGTCTGCGTTACTTCCCTTGAGGATAATAATAGAATGGGTAACGAAAGCAATGCTATACCCCCACACATATGAATGCAGACTGGTTGTGAGTGTAAATAAGCCAGTGCAAAGCTTGGTGTAGCCATGGGAAACACTGGTGCTGCGCTAACGCACTCCGCCTCCTCCTCAGCGCGATCCAGGCACAGGGGAAGTCACGTTAGCCTCCGTCTTTTTTAAATATGACCCGGACAGACCCGTACAGGTGTTTAACCCTGTTTGTCAGAAGGAAAACTGTCGATCCTACAGCTACATCTTAGAAAACTCCATCTGTTATTGTTTTTTAGTTTAGTTTTGTTTTGTTTTTTACTACGAATAAATATTGTTAAGCTTTTATAGTCCCATAATTTCTAAGCTAACTGTGAATGATCAACGTGAACGCGAAGGAGTGCACTAAACGCGCTGCCTGATTTAAGTTAAGGATTAAATAACAGGAAGTAAATTGTCTTACTTTGGGATCCGCTGTGTCCCCCGCAGCAAAATGTACCTCTGATCTGAGGGAGGCTGGACCCAGATTTGATTCTCGTTAGACAAAATGCTGGCGTGAATGGGAGAAATCAGCAAGGCAGTCTGGTGTGCTGGTTGCGTTCAAAACAATCGGAATCTTTTTCATTTACAAATTATTATTGACCGCAAATGACAGAACATTCATTACTGAGCCATACACAACTAATAGTTTATCAAATACAATGTTGAATAAAACATAGGCATTATATTGAAGGCAACTTCTAAATGAACAGCTGTTAATAAATTAGTCTACTATTAACATTATTTTCACGTAGTGATTTGAACGCACCACGGCTGTGACTACTTTGGTCGCATGAGGGCAGCAAACTTCAAATTTTCTGTTAAATGACAGCATGTTTGACCAGTTTGTTGATTTATTATTGTCCTTTGATGTCATCCTCGTAAGTAGATTGCGCAATAATATTGTACAATACTATATATATATATATATATATATATATATATATATATATATATGTGTGTGTGTGTGTGTGTGTGTGTGTGTGTGTGTGTGTGTGTGTGTGTGTGTGTGTGTGTGTGTGTGTGTGTGTGTGTGTGTGTGCCAGGTGTCTGAACACCCAATTATACCAGTTGCTAATGATCATCAATGTCACATGTAGGTTGGAACACTGTGTAGGAGGCTTAAAACTGGGTGAGGAACAGCCAAACTCTGCTACCAAGGTGAGGCTGTGGAAGAGTCTCATGTCACAGGTCATACACCATGGCAACAACACACAATGTAGTTATGCATCATCAAGGTTTCTCCCAGACAAATATTTCAAGATTCCAGATTGGGGTTTCAAGATGTGCTGTTTGTTTGAAGAAGCACAAAACACTGAGGATCGTAGACGCAGTGGTCAGCCAAGGCAACAGATGAAAGACACATCAAGCTTATTAGCCTTCGGAATCGGAAGCTGTCCAGCAGTGCCATCAGCTCAGATGGACAGTAGATGACAGCCATCTACTGTCCGGAGAAGTCTGGCCAGAAGTGGTCTTCATGGAAGAGTTGACGCCAAAAAGTCATACCTCCGACGTGGAAACAAGACTAAGTGACTCAAGTATGCACAAAAACATAGGAACTGGGTTGGAGAAAAATAAAGAACAAGCGTAAAGAACAAGAAGTTCTGGAAGTGATGGTATGGCCCCCCACAGAGCCCTGACCTCAACATTATTGAGTGTGTCTGGGATTACATGAAGAGACAGAAGGATGTGAGGAAGCCTACATCCACAGAAGATCTGTGGTTAGTTCAAGATGTTTGGAACAACCTACCAGCCGAGTTCCTTCAAAAACTGTATGCAAGTATACCTTGATGCTCTTTTGAAGGCAAAGGGTGGTCACACCAAATTTTGGTTTGATTTCTTTTGATCATTCACTGCATTTTGTTGATTGATGAAAATAAATGATTAACACATATTTTTGAAGGCATTCCTAGTTTACAGCATTTTTCACACCTGCCTATAACTTTTGCACAGTACTGGATGGATGGAGCTGGCACGGGCACAATAGGGCTGTAGAACAAATGCCATTCAGTGTCAAATATTGACTTGCCAAGGTAAAACATTGATATTGCACGATTAAGATGTGTTATTCCCCCACCTGCTGCTAAATAGTTGTTAATACAAGTACAGTTGAACTTTCACTGCTAGCCTATAAATAACGTGGTGAACACAATATTTAGAAAATGTATATATTTTATTGCAGTTTAAATAGATACAAAATAATACAATCAAGCAACATAACATTGCCAAAACATACAAAAGGAACCAAGAGGTTCTTTTCATCCTTTGCATATGTGAATTCAGATTGTTATGCAAATGAATTTATACAAATAATTATAGATTACGTATAGCTGGGGAATAACCAAAACAGTTAACCAAAAAGATAACTTGGGCAGTGACATTTTTCTGATTAAAAAAAAATATATGATGTATAATGAAAAATTCATCTAAAAACAGTTACAAAATTGCTTTGTATGTTTTTCCTTCATGGATACCATGAAATGTTGGAATGTTTGGCAATCATCCAATTACACTGTAGAAAACATTAATAAAGGAGCATTTTCAGAAACTCTCACCTTGAACTGTACAAACATTCTTTATATGTAAATTAGTTGGGCCATATTGACATTGCTCTGATGTAGGTGTATGACAAAAACATTTCCCGTAAAACAAAACACAAAAAATGTGCAAATTAGCTGGTTAGTTCCCTCATGACTGAAGGTTTAGGCCTGTGCAGTCAATCTGTAAACAATTAGGCCTTTGGTGTGGGAAATGGTCTTTGTTTCATTTTAAACCCTGTCAAACATGTTTTTAATGTTTCCCTGTGAAGACAAAGCACAGCAAGGTGTATGTTATTTAAGAGCACCTTCCTGGCTCATTATTCAAGTTTTTTTTAATAACAAAAACTTTTGTCAAAGGGAGGGCTCCCCAATAGTCCTGTACATCTGCAGTGATGTCACCTCCACATTATTGACCTTGGGATTCTGAGGCCGTCCTGTGGGACTGTACCCAGCTGAGCGGCCCATTGGGCTGAAGCCAGTGGTGCGACCTGCATGAGTGAAGCCAGAGGAGCGAGACACAGCCGGACGCCGCAGGAACCTGTTTGAAGTGACCAGGTCTCCATAGCCTTGTGCGTGTGAGAAGGCATATCCAGACCGACGAGAACTCGTGCGGCGAATACGTGCGCGCCGAGTTGGAGGGGGTAGTTTGGTTTTGGCCTGTCTCACCTTAAACATCACCTAAAGTTTATCCACATAGTTAGGAACATTGTACAATGTACAGCAGGCATTTGAAATGTGTAGTGTGTAGTTTCATATGCACCTTGTCATTTATAGTGGGGTAAAGCTGAACCATCAAGAAGCGGTGAGTGAGCACAGGCAGAATACACAGGAGCGATGTAAGGACTACAGTCAGCCAAATGTTTGGCTGGTTAAAGGTGTTCCGAGCTGTTCCTACATAGACACATTTGTTAATAATGTTAATTAATGCTGCAAAAAGACATTACAGATGCAGAAGATCATCAGCTCAGTATTTACCTATGAATGGGAATGCTGTTGGTAACATGAGAAATAAACCATTGCTGTACATTGTGAAAGTAGTGGCAAAATACATGACCAGACTGCCCATCACAAAAACGGTGTTTACAGCTGTCCAGTACGTCATTTCAAATCCCAGCTGTAAAGGTGACAGTGATACAATCAATATAAAATTGGCAAACTGCATTTCTTAATAGCGTAAAAGTAAAATATAGATCTCATCTCACCTGAATTGTGACGGCAAACATCAGGCAAGTTTGGGTTAGAACGGCAAATGACTGGTAGTCTGCCACATCTTTCCCATCATCCCTCACTGTGTCAAAAATGGAGAGGTACGGGATGAAGAACAAAACCAAGGAGCTATAACAGCTGTGGAGGGCACACTTAAAGAAGGCCTTTTTATTGAAGTACAGGTTGCGCTGACCAGGGACATAGAGCTGAGGATGCTGAAAACTCCATGCGTCATTCACATCCTAACCAGCAGGGGGTGAACAAGTACAGTTATTTTCTTCATTACAGTAATAATAACGTCACCATGTAATCAGTTTGTTTAGTCCTGTTTTCTGAAATGTGGAACAAATAGGCAAAAGTTATATTTACCTGTTCAAATAGACTCATACCCAGCACAGGTAGTGCTGTGTAGACCAGATTGTAGAGTGTGATGAACCACTCATCATAGACAGTCTGAAAGTCAAAATAAAAGTATATTTAATATCACTTTGATTTAGTTAATATATTTTACATTTTGTCTCTGTCTGTCTCGTATTTCAGGTTTTTCAGATGGCTAACAAAGTAGGCCAGCTGCTCATCCTTCCAGTTTTTCACATACCTGGGCAGAGAAACCGCAGAAGAAGCCGTACCAGAAGTGCACAAAAGTGAATGTGAAGTTCTTGTAGAAGAAGTAACGCAGAAATTTGCACATTCTCAGATAAGACCAGCGTCCATGCACCAGCAGGAGGCGCTGCAGGAATCTGAACTGGGCAAAAGAGTAGTCACTGGACAGCACAGCCTGCATGCCCTCCTGACCAGAGATGCCCACACCAATATGAGCCGCTGAGGGGGTAGATACAACAATATGTTCTGAATTATTAGCGTCAAGGCTTCATTCTACTAATGACACAAAGGCATGTTTTTCTATTGTGAGAAAAGAAACCTGTGTTTTATAAAGAAATTGGTTCATAACAAACTAAAGACATTTATTTTAGCAAGTGGTTCATGTTTACAACTGGATTTCCTGTAGTAATGGTGACCACCTCAAACTGTAAAAAAGGAGAACATGTTGAATATGGTGAGACGTGGAAGAAATTTAAGATAATAGATAATAAATAAACACCATATGATTTTCAGTTTTTTATCAATCATAACACAGAGAGCGAGAGAGAGTGGAATAGCAATAGATGCTAACATATTAACCCGTGCACCCAAAAAGGTTTTTTTTTTGTTTTTTTTTAAATGATTAAGAATAGCATGTTTTCTATGTAAATCTCACTTTTTATAAATCTCATGTGGCATCAGTGAAAAAGTGGGACGTTTTCTAAATAGGTGCCATGACAGACTGGGGCCTGCATGGCTGCGCAGGACAATAAAAAGAGAACAGGTGGTCACCCTACTTCCTGTTATTAAACCAGGGCGTTGATGTTTAGCAGATAAAATGCTATTACCTTTGATCATGCTAACATCATTGGCTCCATCCCCAATCGCCAGTGTAACCGCATGTTTGTACTTCTTAACCAGCTCCACCACTTGAGCTTTTTGGAGAGGAGTGACTCTGCAACAGATGACTGCCTTACACATGCAAGCTGTCCTCAAAAACTCCCGTTCCATGCTGCGATCCAGAGCATAGGCCTAACAAAAAATAAAATGCTGTAATTAAAGTTTTTCAGATACAATGAAACCATGACACAGCACTAGAATGATTCATACCAGGCTATGTCCATTGATGACTAGTCCAAACTCGCCATTGACCACCTCGTCCGTCATCATTTTGGGTCTTTTAATACTGCTCCTCTCTGGTAGAAACACTGAATCGTCGACTGCATCTGGTTTTATGGAAATTCTTGCATTTCTATTTGAGAAAAAAAACTATTTGTTAATGGTGTAGTAAGTAACTTTTCTAGTGGAGGGTCTGCCACCTGCTTGTCTCCATAGAGATGTTTTTGCTTTGCCTGGAATATTCCGCAGTAAGGCATTAAACTTTATCTCTATCTTGCATTTATTGAACTACAGATGTTTTTATTGCTTAGAAAACACTCAAAACCATAAATTCTTCCTGTTGGCAGGGTCACATCTCCACAAATCTGACTTGTAACTTGTTGTATTGCCTGGAGATGGATATGTATAATACCATGTTATGGACATTCCCAGGCAAAGCAATAATATCTCCATGGAGACAAGCACCAGAAAAGCTGCATAGTACATCTTTAACATATGTGGCGTATGTTTAGCTATTGGTCAATCATGAGAGACAAGCAGTGAACTCTGACCTCAGCTCCAGCTTGACTTCCTCAGGGGAGTTTCCTGAGATGATGAAAACATCATTCATCTCCTCCCGTAACAAGTTGCAGGAGTAGCCAATGTTTTCTGCCGTTTCTGCACAACAAAATTACAATCAATACATTGAAAACATTTAACAGCTAAATGAAAAAGAAATGTGATCCTTGTACATCTGTTTCTTTCAAATGTGTGGATGTGGCAGCGTGATTACAGAAAGTGACGACTGGGTGATTTTTTAAAAATATAAATTTTGTACAAATTTTATTTTAGTATAGATAACAATACTATGTACTGTCATAGAAAGCAAGGGGTGGGGGGTGGGGTGGGGGGGGCAAATCAAGTTCCCTTTTTTTTTTACTTACACAGCCCTTTGTATTGTTTACAGTTTATAACAAATCTAAACACTATACCTTGCTTATCACCAGTCAAAACCCAGACTTTGATGTCTGCTTTGGCGAGCTGTTCAATGGTGTGAGGTACTCCATCCTGTAACTTGTCTTCAATTGCTGTTGCACCAAGCAGCTACATGCACACAACACAAAGATTACAAACATATAGTTCATTCATACATTTAAATATTTAAGTTCCCTACCATTAGGTCCTTCTCTATCTCTTCATAGAGCTCATCCAGTTTCTGCTCCCGGTCTTCCAGGGCAGTGCTGGCCTCATGGTGGCGCTGCTGCCACTGGCTGAAGTACTCGTCGTCTAAATCCTTGTAAGCCAAGGCCAGAGTTCGGAGCCCCTCCCCTGCAAACTCCTGTAGTCAAACATGTATGTACATATAAGGAGGAACAGAACAAGCAGATACATATAAGTCCATGAAATGTGTAACTGTGCACATTTGGTCAAAATAGTTGAATATCTTATAAACAAAAGGAAATTAAAATGGAGTGATGGTAGATATAGCATGATTATCAGTGTTTTTGTTTATGTGAAGTTGGAAATATTTTTTTATAAATTCAGATTTTTATCTGCACTGGAGCATGGTTTGTGTGTAAACAGAAGATTTGAGTTTGTTTGCTTCGGCCTTAAATTCCTGCATAAAATTAACACTTAAATATTGGGAGCAGTTTGCAGTTTGTAATGTATTCACCTAGTCACCTGGGACTTAACGTGGTTTACTTCGTGACTTTTCGTAACGCTTCTAGAAGAAAATTTCTAAATACAATTCCTGACACAGTTCCTTTAGTTATTTTTAAATGAAATATTTTGTTATTATACTTCTATTGAGTACTCACGTTGAGGTGCTCTGTGGTGACATCCATTAGCTTGCTGCAGGACTGGTGCAGTCTCTCATAGATGATTGTGTCTGCGCCTTTACAATAAAGTGACAGTTTCCCTTCTGGACTTCGAACTGTTCAAAACAGATACACAAATCAAATAAAAAATATTATATATAGTGTAACTATATTTAATCTCTATATAGTTCTGAATAATCACCTATGACAGACATTCTCTTGCGAACATTGTTGAAATCCAAGATTGCCAAAAGGTCATAAGTGCGTGGCTGCCCCATTTCCACAATGGAAACACTTTCAGGTGTTCGTGAACGAAAAACAAAGCCAAAGTTTCGGGCGGCTGTCACCAGAGCTCCCTCATCTGGAGACTGGGCCTGGTAGACGAGCTCTCCTGAAGAGCACATTTAATGTTACATAGTGACCACATGTGATATCACTTTACTACTGAATTTATTCATTCAAATATTATTCTTCACCTTCTGTTTTTTCCTCAGCCATGACTGTATGACAGAGGGCCAGCAGTCTGAAAAAGGCATGGACCTCAGGATTCTCCAGCTTGACCACTTCCACCAAAGAGTGATCGTGAAACTGAAAACGTGGGTCAGCCAGTGGGTTAAAGGAGAAGTCCACTGTCTCTGTGTGCTGAAAAAGGGAAGAATAGAAAAACGGGAAACATAAAATTATTTGAATGTGCATGACCCTGCCTATTGCCTGGTCTTTGCTGTTAGCATACCTCTGTAATTTCAAGTCTTTGGCCCATATAGTCAAAAACATCACCTAGAAAAGGTAATACAAAATTATCTGTTTTACATAATAAAATAAACAGGACTTATTCTTCTACTGAAGGAACATTTCTTACCATATGTTTTTCCATTGATAGAGCACTTATTGAAGGTCATAATATTTTGGGTCAGTGTTCCTGTTTTGTCACTGAAGACATACTTGATTTGACCAAGCTCTTCATTTAGAGTGGTGGTCCGAGCCTCAGCGGGGGTGTCATTCCGGGCATAATACATCTTCCTATCCCATTCGATGTAGAAACTGTTACCTAGTCGAATAATTTCCACACTGTACAAATGAGGAAATGTGTTTTAGTTAAAATACACATTAAGTTAGGCTAATACAAAGTTAATGCTATGCTTATTTGAATTACCTGACATAAAGAGAAATAGGCACTACAGTGTTGAGGATGATGACATAGGACCAGAAGGTGAGGAAGGCAGAGAAGGTCGCACTGGTTCCTTCTTGTCGAGGCAAAAACACTGTGAACTGTGAACCATCATTTAGCTCCCAGATGCAGTTCCCAATAGCCAGCACAGTGCACATGAAAGCCAGGAAGCCAAATATCTAAGTAAAAAAACAACATTTTAATTCATGTTTTCAATCAATGGATATAACATTTATCCTCAAAAAGCAATTTGCAATGGTATCCTTACATAAGTGTATTTTATTTTGGCTTATTAAAAACAAATAAACTTAAAATGTTAATTTCCTGGATGTACACAATGCATACTGTCATTCAAAGCCATTTACAACATTTGAAATGGTATCTTTGTATCCATGTGACATATCAAAATGTATTTTGCCCCATTCTTTGCATAAAAATCACAAAATACCCCCCATAAATTTAAGAATTTTGTCTTTTTTGGTCAATAGTGTAAAAATACTTACACATAGGACTAATATATTCATCAGTCGATCTATACTGGTCCTCTTGAAAGTACTTTTGCCACAATTCTGCATTAGTTTGGTCTCTGGACCTGTAGATAAGAAAATAGAAAATCATAATGAAACTGTAAATGAAAATAAATTAAAGGTGCACACTGCACAAAGTAACTTTTCTGATAGGGGGTCCACCACCTGCTTGTCTTGATGGAGATGTTATTGCTTTGCCAAGAATGTTCCACAGTATGGAATTAAAACCTCTCCATGGAGACAAGTAAGTGATGCCACCATGCCAAGTTTAATGTCAGATCGATGAACAAGTGTTTCTGGAACTTTTTGGACAATAAAAGCACCCGAGACCAGTTACATATTAAACCTTTCAGTCTTACACACCTCCAAACAGCACCAGTCCAAAGCACCAGTCTGTGTTCCTTAAGGTGCATCCTCGCAGTAAAATCTTCTCATTATCAAGTGAATATTTCTGACCAGCAAAACTTAGTGTTCCTGTAAAGCGGTCTAGACGGTTGTTTGGGGGTTCACATCGGACTTCACCTAAATACAAAATTCATGAATACAGAAAACAGAGTAATAGGTAACTGAGTGCATGTGTTGTGTATGCACCATTAAAGTCTGCCAGTTTTTCAATGTTATCTCCAAGGTCACCAGTCACAGGGAGTGCCTGCTTGACTTTCAGGTTGGTTTCTCTGAAAGAGGGACAACAAAAGCATCATTCAATACTGTAATACAACAATTACGATAATCTTAGTGAAGATGTATATTTACCCGTCCAATTCAGCTGTTTCAATGTAAACCAAGTTGAGTGGTTCACTACTGGAGAGTAATAAAAGATCAGCCTGAAGAAACACATTTAAAGCTATGATTCAAGTTCTTCCAAAAACAGGTGGACTCAAAACTCCTGCTCTTTAATGAGTCAAAATGATACTTACTGTGACAAATTGGTTGTTTTCTAACTTGATTATGTCTCCCACCTGCACATTCATCCATTTTTCATTTTGTAATCTGAGGAAGGGTGAGAGAAATTGAATACATTTTTATTTAACAGTTTTGGAGCTTGCTTATGGTACTGCCTCATCTCTTGAAACAAGGTTCAATTCTCTATTTGATTTGATTTAATTTGATTAAAAACAAATATATGTAAAATTACAATACAATGAATTTCCTGAACGTAACAATGCAAACCATAATGAATAGAAATGACTTAATCTTGATTAAAATGTGAATAAGAGCAACACCCTACTTGGAACTATGCCTGGACGGGGACCTGTCCTATTCCTAAAAATCATGTGATGACTGTCAAGTTCATAAGAATATTTACAGTATGTGCTTAGATGATTTGACAACTGTGTATTTTCAATCAGTTATATAACGATTATATATAACTAGTATATTGTCTAAAAAAAACAAACAAACAATGAATTTGTCTGAATTTGAACTGTGAAATGCACATTTTCTTTTGCTTAAAGGTGCACTGTGTAATTTTGGAGAGTTTAAATTGGTACTGTGGTTTAAATTCTCCACAATATGGTATTAAACTAATCTGTCTAGCATTTATTCAACTATTAAGTGTCATTTATTGCTCATAAATATCTTAAAAAATTAATTCTTACTGTAAGTGGGGTCGCCTCTCTACAAATCTAACCAGTAATTTGGCTTGCAAGTCTCCATGGAGATTCTTAAGTTTATGTCTGTATGTGGAACATTCTAGGCACATCTCCATGGAGACAAGCAGGTGATGGACCCTCCACCAGACAAGTTACACAGTGCACCTTTAAGATATAATAATAAAGGCATAATGGAGGGCTGTTGTTAAAAGTTCACATATTGTATAGCTTTTTATCAAGAATTCAAATACACTCATACATTATGCTCATAATACTCACTTTCTGTTGATAAGGACTTGAACTTTGCGGTTGTTGACTTGATTATCGCTCCTGTGGCGATGCTGGGAAACACAAAGTAAATTATTCAGGAACATTAAAGACCTTCTGAAGAACTAATGTCTGACTAATTGCGACAAGCTTTTGTTGAGTAATGTGAATTGTTTGTAATGTCAAAATTTCCCTTTTCACCAGCTCTGTTTTATCACATACAGTATGTCCAGTACCTACTCAGACCAAAATGTCCCTGAACTGAATGACCTGTAAAGAGGAACAGATGGGAAGCAGAGGGCACAAATGATCACCAGACGCCAAAACAAAAAGTCTTTTGTTTGGGATCATGTTTAACCAATGACATTAGTGTTTGTCCTTGAATTGACATGAATTATTCAAGAGGAAATGAGTCTGATTAGCAAATATTAAAACTCTCAATGATACAAAAATTCAGCACAGAAAGATTACCACAGAAAAATGTATAACTATTATTAAATTAAACATTAACATCAACTAGACTCCTAATGTATCAGTTCTGCTATTTAGCTTTTAATTTAAACTGAGTGAGGTTTGTCTTTCTGTCATCCATAAAGTGGTTCAAACTTACAATGTCGTCAGTGGCATCTTTAGCAGCAGTGACTGTCAGCACAAGGACTAAAGGCACTACAGTGGTGAACCAGGACAGAGAGGAGATGGCAGGAATCACCTAGAAACGTAAAAAAAAAATGTAATGTTTTACTTGTATCATTATTATTACATATTTAAATAATCTACATAAATACATTTAATGCCATACTGTGGAACATTACAGGTTAATCAAATAAAAAGCAGGTAGCAGATCCCCAGGAGAAACTCAGCCTAAATATGCAGGATTTGCGTGTGAATGAAACACACATCTAAGTATTGTTCTTAGAATGTATTATGCTACTGTATCAAAATATTTGATCCCCTGTGGATCAATAAAGTTGAATGAAACAGTTTATTGTCTAATTAGCTTGAAATTAGCAACAATTTGTTTAGTTAAATGTTGCGCAACTTAACGTTTCATGCAAACGTAACACTGAAGTAATTTCCTGTGGGGTCTGAACTTCCTTAATCACACGACACTTGATTCATCTGTATCCTGTTTGGTTTTAAAAAAAACTGCTTCTCTGGGTTTCAGAGAGATTTCCCACAGTAAGTCGTGACATTTTTATTTTTTTTTAATTCACACTCCCACAACCACGATGATAGTTCAAGTACAAACAAACAAAGATGGATTCACACATCAAATTCTCGACTAAAGGACTAAACCAGAACTAGAACAGGACCAAACCAGATCTACCATCTAAATTGGACTCAAAACCAGGACCTAAAAAAGACAAGTGTGAATGCACCTAAATAAAACATAGGTTCCCTCCTCACCTGTAGCACGAGCAGAAATAGGAAATAGGCATTGGCAATCCTCTGGAACTGCTCAAAGAGGTTGAGAGGTAGAAATGTGAAGAAGTTGTATTTTGAGGTCTTGATGGCATTTGTCTGAAACACAAGCAAAATTACAAGCAATTACCACAATCTGAAATAAATAATAACATTTTGCATTTGAAGGTCCTATATTACACAAAACTGATTCTTGTGAGCTTTCATCCATTTTATAATGTTGTTACCTCATCAAAACATACTTGGAGTTGTGTTTTGTTTCATTCACATATAGTATGTTTGAGTAACCCTTTATTATTAATCTGTCCACATCTCCAAAGCTCAAACTGCTCTGTTCCACCTTGTGAGGTCATGAAGTGCTAAATTTCATATTAACAGAATGAATGAATGAAACAAACATAAGTTAAGGTATGTTTGTGATGAGGAAACAACATTACAACATAGATCAGAAGATAGCGTAATATAGGCCCTTTAATGAGCATATTTATGAATGTATTTTCAACAGAGGTGGGGTTTGTCTTCAGAATAATGCAAAAATAGTTGTTCTGGAGATTTGAATATATTGTCTATAATACAATTACAAGCAGAGGGCTGCAAAAGATATGATATAAAAGACAGTAATCTTGCAGGGTAATCATTCAGTGATAATTCTGCAAACATTAAGATATTTACATGCACAGTGCCAAATTATCATGTCATTACTGTTATTGACATATCATTTTTTGTCAATATCGGCCACAACTTGCCAATAAAGTACACACAAACAAAGGTTTTTTTTCAGAACACAAACAGTAATGCTACCTCTATGCCGTGTGCTTACAGTGGAGTACTACAGAGCATGTATGGTGTATGTCAAACCTTAAGGTTCATGGCAGAACTATGTTGTGGGAGTAGTTTCCACAGTACCAGGTGGACTTTATCAGCCCCAACACACAGAATCCCACAGGACTTTATCAGTGGATCTGGACTCTAACTCCACCCACTCATGAGGCTTTCAGAACAGGACAACGTATACATGTGTCGCATGTAGATATAAACAGACACCGGATGTAAGTGTATACACATCAGAGGAGAGGAAATAACATTATTATTTTTCATGGATTAACAGGATGTATCTTACTACACTAAACCAGAGGATCCCAAACATGTCACACAAAGTTACGCCTAAGCAAATATTTGGCTTTTTAAGTAAAACCATATCTAAATAATGTAGCAGGTGGTCCACTAACATACCAGCATAAACTACATATACAACTACAACTAGGTCTAAAATAGGACTACGCTAAGCATTTCTAAATCAGGACATACACAGGAACAAAACTGACTCTAAATTAAACAAACATTTGACCTGCTGAGGACCTTGCGTCGCCAATAGTACCCATAGCCCAGCTTGAGAACCACTGTGTTAAGCAATCTATGCAAAAAACATAACAGAAGCCCATTTAAAATATCATGCAGATAATTTTACTCTTCACTCGTATTGTGAACAGGTTAATTGACAAAAACACATACCTTTGTGTAATATGCATGTGAAAGACTTGATAAAGATGATGTGGTTATGTTTCGAATAGTCAAAAAATAACAGTTTGACCCGAAATTATTACTGCCCAGGAAACACCCAGTGCAAGTGCAGCTACTGATCAGTCGTGTATAGACTGCCCAACACATCCGCTGGATATCCTGGTCACAATGAACTACAGAGGGCGACAGGAGCCATGTGTTATTGTTGTCGTGGAGACACAAACGCGGGATGGGCCTTATATTAACGCTGGAGGTATACCGTGATATTTACAGGGATGAGCTGAAATTTGGAATATTGTGACAGTTAACAGGCTTTGATGATTCTCTAATTTTGATTTAATTTAGTGCGATAATACCTGTAAATATAAATTATAGTTCTACACAAATCAAGAAGAAAAGTTGAAAAATATGTTGAAAATTACAGGAAGTAGACTGTGTACATAGAGGAGTTTTAGACCACTGTATAACATGGTTGCTAGGTAACAGTTATGAAATTCCTTAGCATGATGTTATGATTTCCAACCAGGAAGTACAATAAACCTAATAAATTGACAAAGTGGGTAAAGAATTATGAAATTTATCTAAATCTTAAAGTGTGTTTTAATGAAATGAGTAATCTAACCTGTCATAGGCACTCTAAGCACATGAATGGTAGCTGATTTTCCTCTGTTTCCTCTCGTTCAATATATGAAAGCTGGAACAATATATTTTGGAGCTCAATATTTATCATGTGTACATTTCTTTGCAATAGTGGGGAGATTTCTGCTGTTTTTGTTGTAATACAATAAGATTAGAGCTGTAGAGGCTTGAATAACTAACTTGTATGGATATTTATGAATTCATTCTGTAATTTATTGTTGCAGCTCAGGTTTTTTAATGTTATTACAGCCTATTTAAAATTTGGTTTACTGGGATTATCCTGCTTTGTGTTAGTGGCGTAAAGTAGTTTCAATATTATCGTTTATCGCAGTATTTCTCGGTAGCAATATATTGTGTTCCAAAATTATTAGCGTGACAGATCTAGCGAGTGGGCAGACAGAGATCGTGAGTAACTGCTACCGCTAAAGCCTAGAGCGACTTAAACTCTCTGCAGAAGATATTTAATAATGAAAGAGACAAGGAAGCAGAATTTATACATAGCCAGACAAATGAACACAAGTATTAGTAAGCGGCATTGGGCTTATCATCATTTAAATAGTTATTGGGCATTTTCACTTTTTCTCTTCCAATGTAAAGGTGATTATTACAGCAATACTTACAGCATACTTGAAGGACAGGTTGTACTCTCTGTCATTGGCTCGGAGTCTTCTCTCCAGCTCTGCAGATTAAGATTGATGAATGGTCAGTGCATGCGATAAATGCAGTCCTCAACAACACACTGGCACTTGTCCAAATTAATAAATGGTGACAGAGCTACTAAATAAAATCTAAAATGATGTGAAACAACCAGCAAAGAAAGGATAGGAGGAAGTAAAAGGAAGAAAGGAAGTGAAATGATTTAACCTGCGTTACATTAGAAAACTTCATGCGCATACTAAATGTTTTGTCAACTATAAAATGGGCAGAATGAGTCAGACATTGAACAATCTAATAAAAACAATACCTTACCTCTTTCTTTCTTGGCTAAACAGTCCAGGCCAAAGAACGTCATCTTCTCCCTTTCGTCCTGCTAGCTATCCATCATATTAAAACCTAAAAACATCAAATTGCATCACTTTATTATTTGGACATTGCCTTTTTAGAGAACTGAAATAGTTGATATTGTGATTCACACTTTTTCTGTTTAATCCTGCTCTATAGTGAAATACAGACATGTTTTCCCACTTTCCGCTCCTACCGGTGACCGTTTGTAAGACTCTGAGTGAGTGACAGCTGGATTTAACCAATCACGTGTGAACTTTTTGAAGCAGATGACTTCATTTACCTGTACAAGGCAATGTAAAGATACAGAGTTTACATCATTCGCGATCAAACTGAAATTGTGATCAGGCTCCAAGAAAACTGAGATATACATTTTTTTGCATACCGCCCGCCCCTTCAACAAACCTTCTAATGTATAAGGTGGGTAAAGCATTCTACAGTGCTTGCGGTGCCACAGTTCACGTATGAGAATCATGCTGAGCTGTGAGCTACAGGGAATGTAATTAAGTCTGAAAGAGCAGCTGTTGACAACTCTGGCCATTTAAACCTCTCCACAACTGTGCTGTAGGTGTCCAGTTACTCCAGAGTTTCTGTACAATTGCATCATTCTTCTGCCCTTTTAAAGATTTCCAGTTGAAGGTCAATGACTCAGAGGGTGGCACCTACCCCAGGCCAGACTTTCACTAGTCTGTATAAGGGCAAAATGTTTCGAGGTGCATTTAAAGTCCCCAAACAAGAAATCCTTACCTACAGATCCCGCCCTCTGTGGTTGCCTAAATGACGTCGGAGTCGAGGCTATAAATATCGTCCACATGTTTCTAATAAAGAATGTGGCCTTTAAGAAGACTGCTGCTGTGTCTGACATGCACACACATGTGGATGTTTGTATTTATGTGGACTTCAAACACAAAGTTAAAACTCTTGTAAGTGACTAGTGAATTAAGAACTGCAACGGAAACAGAGCACCTATTCATTCAGTGTTATACGGGACTACGGTCTGTCTGCATGGAAAAACTGACTTTAACTCACTGAACAATTTTCCCAATCATTTAAATATCATGGAAGCTCTCAGGAGTTAGTATTTAGAAAGGTTGTGCATATTAGTAAAAAGAGGTCATAATTTATACTGTCAAAAAGACTTCAGCTTTAAAATTACATTTTCACACAATACTAATATGTTTTACAAGACGCTCTACCATTTCACCATTTCATTAGGACATTAGTGATAGTGCTTCATGACATCTTGATAAAGTATACTTAAAGACAAAATAGGTTGTCATCAAAAACACAATTATATATAATTTAGTTGTTTTCTATGAAATCTCTTCCCATGTCATTTTGATGTGCCTTTGTCTGGGCCATAAAGCCACTTCTCTCAGCACATTACTACATTAGTTAACGTTGATATTTCAATAATATTTTAGTCATGATTAATCAGTTAACTTGGTGTCAGCCCTAAAAACGTAATCAGCATGATATCTAGTAATAAAATATTTTCTTGTAAAACAATCACTGTATATTGTAATAATGTTTCATACATATGTGGAAATACTTATAATACTTTAAATATATCTAGGAGTCATATTAAAAATTGCTTTTTGATGGATACATTTTAAATATGATCAAAGTGTGTGACTTTTTGTGACACTTGCCAAGCCTCCATTGTTCCTGACTATCAATTGGAACATTGTGTCTTGTGTGGCCACAAACAAGAATTAAAGCTTTTTGAAGCAAAGAAAAGTGTGTAACAGTATCCAGTGTGACAGACACCTGTGACCGACCACAGGTCAAAGGTCACGGAAGTGAATGGGTGTCTTGTCTGATTAGGAGTCTCTTGTTTCCCATTTAATGGAGTTCTATTAACAAAGTGGCTATTATCACAATGAAACCCCTGTTTGAGTTTGATTTAAAAAAAAAAAAAAAAAGTCTTATTTGTTTATCATCTACCACATACTAGTATTTGCAGTATTGGGAAGTAACTAGATACATGTACAGAGAATACGTATTCTGAATACTAATTCTGAGTAACTGTATTCCAGTACAGTTACTTTTTCATTTGGTGGTATGCTGAATACAGTTACTTTTCTAAAATCAAAGGAATTACATTACAATATTTGATCATGTAATTTAGGCTTCAAAATGTGCAGAATCAGTGAGAAAATAGACAACTCTGCTGTTGTGGTGATTGCATGTTTTTCTTCTCCAGTTAGTCATAGCAAATGCTGTAAAAAAGGTGAAGCAAATATAAAGTTGTTTTTAGTACTCGTTGTGTCTTTACACTATAATTTAAAAGCAACTCTATGTAAAAGTATTTTAAATATTCAGAATACAGTACTCTGATTGGCCCATGTAGCAGAATATGTTACAAAATACATTTTAATGCAGGTGTTCAGTATTCTGTAACTAAATACATTTTCAAAGTATTCTTTCCATCACTGCATATATGTTTAACTGCTCCGCTCAACTAGCCTCTTGTCTTATCATGCCAGTGGATAAAAATAGTTTCACCACACGCTGCAGCATAGACAGGGTTAGTGAAGTTTCCCATCTGCAGCTCAGTTTCAGTAAACATCGCAGACTTTAATATAAGCTTTTAAATATGCGTCTTTAGACCTGTGAAAATGGTGAGAATGGTTTGTGTTGTGTCTGGCTAAAAAGCAGCCACTCTCATTCGCTCGCTCAACAATTCCAGGAAGGAGCAGTGATAGCAGGTTCTTTCTGAGTGTTCTTAAAAGCAACCCAAATCAGCGTCACTTTTTAAGCCATTAAAACAGCAGTTGGTCAAGAGGAAGGAAATGACAGAGCACAATTTAAAATGTCCCACAAGAAAAGTCTGGCCTAAATCTTATATAAACAGCATTTAAATTTAATCTCAAATCTAATAGTATTATTACTGCAGTATGTAATAGTCAGATTGTGCTTATCAAGGCTATGAACATGAGTATGAGTATTTTCCCAGCTCTTTGGAATTTACCAGGTCACATTCAACCCACTGAAGAGCCTGCACACTTAAAGCAATAACACTGAAAGTGCAACAAAACTAATAAAAGTAACGACATAACAATGCTCCAACAATTAAAAAAATATTGTTAAGGTAATATGGTTTGACTACGTACATGTATTGTATGTATAGGGCTGAGCATTGTGCATTGACTCAGTTTTAGTCATGGCTACGATTGCTGCAATCAAGTACAAAAATTGTGCAATTGTTCTGAATGTATACTTGGTCCTTTTGCCCCACTTTTATCCACAGTTAACTCTGTTTTTGACAACAAACATGATTTCACTTGTGACTTGAATAACTGTAACTGACTCTAACTCTCACATAGGCCTGTCACAATAACAAATAGTATATATAGTACCATATATTGCTGAAGAAAATATAAACGATAATATTACAAATGACTAATTTACATAACTGACACAACGCAAAAGCAACAACAACAGAATAAATGTATCTATAATGAGACATAGAAGTTATTTATTCAAACCCTCTAAAGCTCAAATCTTATTGTTGTATAGAAAAAACAACTGAAAGTCCCCCTGATATATATTGACACCCAGAAATTATTGTTCTGTCAGTCATGTATTGAATGATAAATCGATATAATAGTTATAGTGACAGGCCTACTCTCACACCTTTGTTTCTGTATAACCTTCAGCATTAAATCACTGCAGACTATTCATCCTTGCGTTTCAGACCTTCAGAGATGTCTTTCTGTGATAACAGAGGCCGAATAGGAAAATTAGGCATTTATGACATGCTGCCACAATATAATGAATTCTTTTTGCCTTGTTCTGCTTGAGAAAACACGGACAAATAGCCCTTCAATAATTCACCTGACCTCTCAGACCACAAAGCCACTCTTATCATGTTACTGATGAAGAGCTAACACTTTTATTGACCTTTAAAATTAGTATTGCTCTTCTAATGCCCCAGAGGCCCCACAAATGGGCAAATGGACAGTAAACTAGCACTTGTAAATAAACAGCAAATACAGTATAGTCTTAGTGTCCATGCATCCACGTTTTTAGTATGGAAGGTTAATGTTTAAAGCAAAACTCTTGTGGTCTCTGCAGCACACCCAGCCCCCAATGGTAACAAATTATGACCTGACAGACATTTTAAAAGTATTGTCCAATTGTTATTTCTTTACTTTATCTGAATCATCTACAGTAGCCTATATCTGATTTGGATTTCAGCAAAGAAACTAATATCTCAATAGGCTTCCTGTATTTCATTATAAATGAAAGTTGAACTGAACATTTTATTTATATTTCAGTGTGTTTTATTACTATGTAACTGAAAGTGTCATAGAAATTTCTCCTGACAAAACAAAAGTAATGTTCATGTTTCATGCCTGCTAGCCTGTTTTACTAAAACTAAAATTGAATTTGAGTAACCAAACTTCTTACCAGTTTTGATGTGAGCTTAGGCAATCAGGACACTTTGGTTCACCTCTGAATGTCATCGGAAGTGAACTCACTCACAGGCGACCTGAAGGTGAATCAGTCAGACCATAAATGTTAGGATGAATGGACAATGACAGCAATAACAAATAACTGAAGAGTTTATGTAAACAAAGAGCCTATGCCTGTGTCCACCCCGACAGTCTGCAACAAAATCACACTACAGCTGGGCACATCGTTCCTGTGTCTGTATAAGAATAAAAATATTCTTTGGTAAGTACATGTTGTAACAAAGTTATGGGATACACAGTCAAACTGTACGCACAGTGTGTAGCCTGTATCATCCATCATATGCTGACTTCTACTGTACACAAAGAGAACATCCTAAATCTATGATCCAGTATTGTTCTAACTTGTCTAAATTGTCACAATAAAGAACTTTGGCTATAGCCTAGACCAAACACTGCTGCGTTTGTCTCAAAAAGAGCATTTTTAAAACCCCAAATAATCGTCAAAAAGGTTAGAAAAATCATTCACTGACTCCAGACACGGATCAAAGAATCACAAGAGACCCATCTTTATTCCGAAGTTTGTTTCCGTTCAACAGTCGAGGAAATGACACAAACACTCAAACGCAGCAGTGTTCTTACAGCTTCCTTTTTCCTAGATCTCCCCATCTGGTATCTTTCACACCCATGCTTTCCTTCGCAGCCCACGGGCAAGAACTCGCATCTCTTGTCCCGCCAAGGTCGATCAAAGTAGGCGCGTCTTACCGTGCGTCCTCTCTTTATGTCCTGCGTCGTCCCGTCCAAGATCAAGAAAATTTGATTTCTAAATGTTCAAGTGAAGCGAAGAAGAAAGCTAATGTTTTCCTCTTAGTTCCACAAAACAACTCACCCACCCGCCTCTACTTCTTGCCTCCCCAGCGGCTGCCCCCTCCTCTACTTTGGTAAAACCCTCCCTCCAGACTTCACAATCACTTCGTGTGGCTCTACCGTCCTCTTTGGCCAGGACTTCTAACGGAGCGGGCTTGCCTCAACACGAGATGAACCGCTGTAAAGCGATGAGAAATGTAATGAAGAGATCTGACATTGCGTTTGTTCATTCTTTTGGTGAAATATGAGGCCAATATGAACAAAAATATAGACATGTAGTAGTCTATACAAAGTAGACCTATATCATAAGATTGGTCAATAATTTGAGAAATCCATGACTAACAAGCACTAGACCTCAAGCTCTAGAGTACTAGTGCCTTCAAAACTTTGTGTAAAATAAATCTTGAGATAAACTTTTAGTCTATAGCTCCATCTAGTGGGGACTGAGATAAGTGCGCTAAAAAGAAACCAGTGCAGAAAGGAACTCAATACTTTTGGCATTTTCTTTCAAATCACTAAATACCAAGTTTATGATTTGTACTGCCACATTCATATAGCTTGTAACACAGAGCTTGTGATACACATTTTGTACACAGTTTACGTCAATAATTGGATTTAATCAAATAATGTTAAATATTGTTCAACAGCCCTTATGCCCTGGGTTGACCTCAATTACAGCATTATATTTTAACTGGTGGAAATTCCCGGAGAAAAGGAAAAGGGCCAAAACAAGGACAGGGCTATTTCCACATTTTCAACGCCGTTCCTCCCTCTATAACAGACATGACCACATGCGCCTATTCCCAGCCAGCTCTGCCTCTGTCTGCCTCAGAGTCCACGGGAGGGCATCTGATGTGGAAAGAGGAATTCATGAAGACAGGGCAGACAGGAGTGAGGCAAGACTGTGTAAGATAGAGATCAGTCGGACATGGAAGAGTGACAGTCAATCTGACAACAGTCCTATTCAGAAAAAAATAAAGAGAAATCTGATATAAGGCCTATAAAACACGTTATAAACAAATGGTTAAAGGCGCATTGTGTAACCTTTCTGGTGGAGGGTCCATCACCTGCTTGTTTCTATGGAGATGTCAGTACTCTGCCTGGAATGTTCCACAGTACTACCTTACATTTATTTAATTACAGGTGGTTTTATAGCTCAAAAATACTGTGAAACATTCCAGACAAAGCAATAACATCTCCATGGAGACAAGCATTTGACGGACCCTCCACCAGAAAAGTTACACAATGCACCTTTAAAGGAGTTTGGAGGTCATTTAGATGCGTAAAAAGTCCTGTCCATACTGAAGCAGAGGCTGGAGGCGGGACACGGGCGCAGAGAAGGCGTCAGATGTCGGTGGGACGGCCCATGAAAGAAACGAGGGAAGAACGCGAGCTGCTGAAACAGGCAAACTGAATGAGCTGAAGCACTAGGCTGACCGCGGGGAAACACTTCACAACAAAGACAAGCTCTCCAGAATCCTCCCGTAAGTTTTACACTTTCAAGATTTACTTCAGACAATGTACGCCACGTGGGTTATAGGCTAGATGTGTTATTTTCTGATTGTTGTTTTAAAGTAGCTTAAACTTTAGTTCTGAAATGACAGTCCATCAGCCAATAGCCTTTTAGGTTGGGGTTTTACGGGATTTTGGAGACAGTTATTATGAAAATAGGACATATGTTCTTACATAAGCAAGATATGTAATGAAAAAACAAAACTGCAGCATTTCTGATGACTTTGCTGTAGTCATTTCTGTTTACCCTACATTACATTACATTACATTACATTACATTACATTACCCAGCATGCTGCATATGAGGTTAACTGTTCTGTAGGGAAGAGTCACTCCACTATAAGCTAAACAGATCCAGGAAACCCTTGACTATAACTGATGTAAGAGAAAACAATAACCAAACAGTTACTAAACCTTTTCCACAACAAGTGGACTTGGTTATGCCAAATGAACACTTAAAAATAAACATGTTTTATGTGAAGTAAAAGTAAAAATATTAGAGCAGGAATATGAGTTGGGGGAGTTTATGTGCAAATGAAGGCCAAGTGAATAGTTCATCATTCGGACACTCAAAAGAGAGCAGCAGCAGGAGGAGGGGGTGGGCTTTGTGTCAGTGAAATGTGGGGGCCACAGAAGGTCCTTGAGGGGCCTCCTCTGAGTCAGGGTTGCTGGATCTGTGGTGAATGCGCAGGGGTCTTAGAGAATGAAGAGGTGCATTCTGGGACAGCAGTGGTATGTCTTTGAGGGGTATTTGTGAGCTGCACTAAATGACACATTCCACCGTCTGACACAGGGGTGGGAAATATGGACAAAAGATCTCAATATTTAATTTATTCCAATTACAGACATCAAGGCAATCCAAAATGTGCTAAAATGTTCCTCAAAACGTCTTTGGCTCTAGTATCCCACAATTAGTGAATGGATGGACACTGGCCTTTTTTGTTAATCTGATCTTTTTGCATCTTTTTAATTAACTTTTATTACATATGACAACATACATATGTCCAAAACCAGATCTTATCAAGTTTCACGAAATATCTCCCACCTCACCTCAAACAGGGATTACAAGATTATTATTAAGTATTCAACAAGTAAGCAAGTAAACCTAAATGTTAATTTTTATCTGTCAAACATTCAATTTCATAGCTGGTCATGTACTGCAGGAATGCTAATGTATTAATAAGACAAGAAGAATAGTCACTGTTTTTGGGTCATAGTGTCAATAATTGCGAATAATCATGAAGTCAACATTATTCATCATAACACAATTTGCTATTTTCTCATCAATAATTTAAAATAACTAAAATCTAACCTCTTTTTCTAAACTGACCTGAACAAACTGCTCAAAACAGATCCAACAGCATCATTCGTCAGCTTAGAGACATGAGCTGTCTGTCACTAGACCATGTCCCATTTCCTCCTTTGAAAAGGTCTGCCAAATACCCACATGGCAACGCTTAATTTGGAAAAAAAAAAAAAAAAAAAGACTGTTGCTTCATAGGGCAAGACCTTGTTGTTCTTTGGTGGAGTCATCTTTACATAACCCTTTTCTGAAAACGTAAGAACAACTTCACAGCTGCGGGCCCTGTCTTTCTTTTTATAATTTGGAAAATACACTCTTACATGCCACTACATGGCTCAGGCTCTCTGCTCCACCTGTGATTCGGCAGACATGATCAGAGCTGCTCAAATTCCAACTTGGTCTCCCTCAAGGCTAAAATGTTGATCTGTTTATACTGAGTTTGTATTAACAAGAGCAGATGAAATGTGGAAAAGTCAAGGCTGCTACTCTTAGTAATCTCTGTGTTATGAATGCATGATGTCCTCAGATCATCTTGGTTTTCTTCATACTAAAGATTCATGTTTTGAAATTGTAAATATAATAAGAAACCTAAACTACTATAGGCTATTTTAGCATTATTTTACCTTCATGTTAAAATAACCACTACAGATTTATTTAATAATGAAAAGTGGAGTGGATACAAAGCAGAAATAATCATAAAACAAACATAAAGTTAAAATAAACATTTTGGTTATCAAGTTCCTCAAGTTATACATTAACTTTCAGGGCTTCCTGCATTCTTTTATGAACGAGGGATAGGTTAAGTCCTGCCTTGTTCTGACTGATAACTCACACAGGAATGACAACTGGTTTTATAGAATCATCAGAGTGATATTGAGCTTTGGAACTTAACATGGCCATTTGGCTACAGGTAAATGTAATATATTTATATTTTTAAAGTATGTGACTCCCTGTCCCTAGACAAATCTATCCCATGAGACGATAAAGGATTTTCTTATCTTAATGTCTGTGGAAAATATTTTGTATGGGATAGACTTAAAAACTAGTCTATGAGATCTTATAAGTAAGTGACATACACATTCACCATATGTTTTAACATTGTCTGGGTAACAATAAAAACACAATAAATAATTTGGCATGTGACAATTTGTAGCTGGATTAAAACAAGACACAAAGATAATGCATTAGTTTAAATAGCACTTCTCAAGGTGCTCAAAGTGCTTTACAGTTTTATGAATTGTCCATTCACTCTATACACAGTGGTGGAGGTGGTTAGCTTTGAGTCACAGCTCCCTTGGGGTAATGGAAATGGCCAATCTGTGCCATCTCTTCCTCCAACCATTGTCCCCAAATCCTTCTAAATCCTTATAAAAAATATTCATAGAAAGTAATTTTGTGGGTAACTTGTTCAATTTACCAGTCCAAGGTAGGAAGATCTGTGTCATTATACTACATACTCAGGTTTGTGGACAGAAATTTGGGGGCCTGGGGCAAGATGCCTCAAATAGGCCCACTCTAACATAAATTAATGGGAAGAGGGTCCAATTCTTATATATGTTGTTATGAAGGTCTATGAATATCCTCTGCTCTTAATGTCCACTCATGTTGGTCAATGCTATGGGTCAAGTACAGACGCTCTACCACCCACTGACAGTACTTACTCATTTGCACTCATTACCTCAGCACCTTGGCATGCCACTGAAGCCCTTCTCATATCATAGACCAATTACAGTAGATTTACTGCTGTGCAGCCTCCTCTTCACCCACAGTCAACTGACCCACATATGCCTCCTGCGTTGTGCTTTGTCGGCACCTGGGCCCATGCTGAGGGGCTTTGCTTCATTACACAGAGCCTAACAGGTTCACAGCCAAACACAAACCGCTCTAGCTGACTGCTGGCTTCCATGTTGCATTTTTGTTGTTTCATGAAAAAAGGATTGTCTCTTAGCAGCAAGGAGAATGAATTAGGAATTGGAAAGCTCTGTTTAAGTTGGCCCTGAGCCCTGGGTGCAAGAATATAATCCTTTGTGGTGAAGAGGACTTAATACAGCGAAGTGGTGTGGGAACAAGCAGGTCCATGATAGATCCAGTGTACAAGTGTGTGGCTTTTATCATTTTGTGAATCTAAGATCTTAAGTTCAGCTTGAATAAACAGAAAGAGCATGGCTCCTTCATGTGCCAGTGCTGGTTATGGTAATTTTCTAAAACTAGAGCCTAAGTACTTTTTTACTTACACAATTGATTTGAATAAGAACAGCTTCTTTTTGTGTTCTTTCTTTAATTATTTTCTTTTGTCCTTTCTGAATATTTTACTAGGGAATTCAAACAGAGATTAGACAGGTATTTTTTGTTCAATCTTTGTACCCCTACTTTTTATTTTGGAACAAATAGATTGTATTTACCAATAGTCCTTATTAGAATAATAAATTTTAACTTATAACAGCATATTAAAAACACAAGCAAAACAATCTTGTAGTGTTGAGTTATCTTTCTGCACTTTCTTAATTTTACTGTTCATTCACTTTTTGTGCATTATCTGAACCTTAACCAACATATTTACAGGTATATTTTATATTCATTTTTGTGAAAATCATCCTGAGCCAAATTGTATTTAAACATCACCCACTACCTCACGCAACCCTGACTCTGCTCTCTAGTGACCTTTATAGCCTAAATGTTGCCTATAGTTGTTAAGATAGCAAACTCGACAGACACGAGTACTTCCCAGTTGCTTCCTGTTTATTTGTGTCGTTTCCTTTGGGCAAACAATGCACAGTAATAGTAAAAATATATCCGGAATAAGACATGGACGCCTCTTCTTAACAAATATCACTATGAACTCATCCACAACATTGTTTTACTACAAAAATGGATAAGTGAGTAGTCACATGTCAAATGAGCCTTTATTTATATATTCTTTATGTATCTTTAAACAGCTGGTTGGGCCAAAAAAAAAAATCGACCTTTGAGATTTAAGTCCGCTAACCGATATGCTTAAAAGTGAAAATATGGGTTGAATATATCCATCAGCTGATATATTTGTCTATCTCTAATAGAAAATTTACTTATATACACATCATAATAAGAGAACCATAATAGCATTTAGCATGTATGTCTCACTGGCTAAATATCCGCATGAGTCTTTCAGTTGAATGCGCCCCTTCATTTTGCCCTTTAGGTTGCTGCTGAGGCAAGTAATTACAGTATTTACTATAGATTGCAGAGGTTTTGTGTAACCTCTAATTGGGATGCCAGTATAGCAGGAGAATACAACAAATACCATCTCAATGACAGCATTCTGGCCATGGAAATGGTGGGATAATAACAACAGTTTCACCATCTCAGGTCAATACAAACCAGAACCTTTTTACATAGAAGTCGTACAAATTCAAAGCAAAACAAGTTGAAAACACGCTGTGAAGATATGAAGTTTAACTGAACCACATCAGTCATACATCATGGTTTCAGATCTCAATGCTCCTGCTCATACCTGCCCTTTAGATACAGTCATGGCCGCAACCACCACATCCACCACATGTTTTGAAGTCCGCCAATCTGAGACACGAATCAGCCACATCTTAAATTCCCTAGATTATATCAAGATCTGTTCTATTTCTACTGGACAAGTCAGTGGTAATTACAGGTGGTAAATAATGGAAAATATTGTGTATACAAAAGCTGAAAAAACAGACAAATTTCCAGTGCAATCTTCCAAACAAGACCATAAACTGATTTATTTCTGCTCTTTTCTTGTTATTTTACAGTCCTTTCAATTGTTGGATAATATACTACATTTAAAGGCGCTTTTAAGAACATTTCTGATTAATTCTCAAAATATTGAATCGAATATTGTCTAATAATGATAATATGATGTTTGAATATTAATTTTTGTCAAGAAAGAAAGATGCCAATCATAAAAATCATAGAGCTAAAAATCCAGAGCTTAACTGCCATTGCACTTTTGGGAACCAATTTTATTTTTAATTAAAATCTGCTTAATTTGTTGGCAAAGAGACAGCAAGAGCTTAGAACAGGATTTGAACCAGCTACTTTCTAGTGATAGGCCCTTCCTGACATTGCCACAGTCAAACCCATCATTTGAGAATCCCTGTTTTATATTTAAAGAAGCTTACTGCATATCCGCTGTTTTAGTAAAATGTAGTTCTCATGTCATGCTTTATTCCCATGACAACAACAGCACTGATCTGTGGTCGCTCAGTGCACACGGTTCAGTATGAGTAATGTGATGACAGTATAAACATGATTATTTACACTAGATTGCTGCGTGTTAGTCATACTCACTGTTACGGACATCTGGAACTGTTGCTCATTGCACTAGCATTTGTCTGGGAAGTCTCCTTAGGGACTTGCACCGAGGAGGAGCTCCCACAGTCACTCAGTAAATTCACTTTAGTGACTCACACTGTATGGAAAGGAAGGCTCTGTAACTTACAAACTTGTCTACAAAGTCACAGACAGTGTGTAAAGTGAACACTGTCCTGTACAATTTAGTAACAAACTGTAACAGGACCAAACAGTTTTATCATAACACACTGTGAATGATTGACCTGTATTCTGTACTCAAACCTTTATTTTGTCTGATGTTTCAGAGATGCTGCCATGGCTGAAGGAAGCTGCTTTGGTGCATTATAACTGGATATATAACAGGACAAATTCTGTGAAATAGAGTAAACAAAAGGACAAAACAACCTCTGGATACAGCCATCTGGAGCTGCTCACAGAGCAGAGCACCTTCTTAGAGACTCTTCGTGGACTGTGTGCACCATGTGTCATGTGATTGTGACGTGCCGCTCTCTGCTCTGGACTCTGCTTAGCATCATTGTGGCCTTTGCTGAGCTGGTGGCCTTCATGAGTCCTGACTGGCTGCTGGGTTTCCCTCGTTCTGACCCCAGTGTAAACGGCGAGGGCGTGGACTCCGGTCAATACAGGCCTTCTTTGGGGCTGTACAGCCGCTGCCTTCGTATTGGCACACAGGGGGTGGGGGTCATCTGTGGACCCTATGCAGCCTCATTCGGAGAAGTGGCCAGCGGCTTCTGGCAGGCTGCCATGTTGTTCCTTTCAGCTGGTACCTTAGTGCTAGGCTGTGTGGCCTGTATCTCCATCTTCAGCTTGTGCTTCCAGAGCATCCTCAAGAAGAGCATCTTCAACATCTGTGGGCTCCTGCAGGCCATTGGAGGTAAGAAATGTCCACAACATTATATGCCCAGTACATGACAGTATAGGCATATTGGTTTAGTGATTACCACTCATGTAATTTCTTTGGGAAATATGTATTTTCTTGGAATCTCCACTCACAACTTAAGAGATGCGAGCTCCAAACCAGAAAACATAGCAACTAATGGTACTTGTTAATACAAATTGAATTACATCAACACATCTTTAGGCCTGGACTTGCACACTGACATTAATCAGCAGCTGTTTTAACACCATGATTATGTGACGTTTTTACCATTCAAGCAAAACAAATGCCTTTAAGCCACAAATGTTTCTGACATTGCGTAATCGAGTTTCCAGCTGCCCTTTGACCATGCTGATGTTATTCTCACACAGGGCTGCTCCTGATGGTGGGCCTGATGCTGTACCCTGCTGGATGGGGGTCCGACAAAGTGAAGAGCTACTGTGGTCTGGAGGCACTGCCCTTCAGGCCTGCGGCCTGCTCACTGGGCTGGGCTTTCTACGCAGCTATAGGAGGAACACTGGCTACTTTCCTCTGTGCCGTTTTGTCAGCACAAGCAGAGATCGCCACCTCTAGTGATAAAGTACAAGAGGAGATAGAGGAGGGGAAGAGTCTCATATGCCTGCTCTGAGCATTAGGATGACTTGCAAACATCTTTTAAGTTTATATTTATAGAAAGGTAGCGTAGGGTAGTTTGTTGAAAGATTAAATCATAACACTGTCTTTGCTTAGTTGAGAGGCTTGGCTTGGGTGTGACACTAGCAACAGCTCTTGTCCTTTTCTCTATGAACTAACATTACAATAATTAGTCATTATTTTATCTGCCATGCTGTTTAAACAATTGTGTACAAACCAGTTACTCTTGACCAGTTACAGTGATCAGTTGTAAGACTTACTTGTTGACCTTTACTCAACAGTTGCATAGCTGTTTAGTTTTCTAAGCAGCTACACTTAAAGGGGTCATATTAGCCTATTTTCTGATCTATGTTATAATGTTGTTTCTTTATCAAAAACGCACCCAGAGTTGCTTGAAGTGCAAACTCTGTATATTTAGCCTGAGTTTCTCTCTCAAACAGAAAACACTCTGTTCCACCTTATGATGTCATGTGGTAATACAGGAAGCGCTGTATTTTTAAACTCCATACACGCTAGCTTTCGCTAGAATCATTTGTACAATTTCAGTCCTGGAATTGCCAAGCTATACTGAAGAAATGGTAAGAGGTAACTGTTAACTCAAAAACCACTTCATGGAACAGAGCATTTTGAGCTTTGGAGATGTAGACTAATAATAAAGGATTATTCAAATATATGTGAATGAAACAAAACATAACTCCAGGTATGTTTCTGATGAGGTTAGATCGTCGTGAGACCGGTTAGTTTTACCCTACTGATGATGTGTTTTTGCAATAGGTCCTAAATGTCTTAAAGCTCACAAGAGTCGATTTCGCATAATATAGGACCTTTAATTCACTTAAAGCGTCCTTGAAATGGGGTTTGCACTTCATCTCTGTAAATAATTTGTCACATTTTTGTATTGCTTCTTTTTTCAGAATACTGTATATATTATGATGCTTATGGTGCAATAATTCTGTTCCTGTGTTTAGCCATGAGACTGTGAAGATAAATAAAAATATGCCAGAAACACATTTTAGAGATGTGCCTGACATTGTTGTGTAACACTGGCAGTAGAAAGTATGTGAAAAACTTTAAATGTCCGTGTTTATTTCTATCTGGTTATCTTAAATTAGAAACGTGAAGGTCTGATTTTCTGGATGGTCTGCCATCAGCTTGTCTCATGGATATCTTATTGCCTGGGATGTTCCACACTATGGCATTAAGCAAATATATCTTGTATCTTTTTTCATTTTTTTCAATTACATGTGTACTTATTTACAGTACAGGCCCATTTCTCCACAGATCTGACCTGTAACTTGGCCTTGTGATGTGGCCTGCTTGTCTCCACGGAAACAGTTGAATTAATTCCCATCTTGTAAAACATTCCAGAGAAAAACTTTAACATCTACATGGAATACAGCAGGTGGCAGATCCTCTACCAGAAAAGTTACACATTGCACCTTATAGGGAGACATGTAAGGGGAATATCAAATGACCTCAAGGGAAGCACTCCGATTTGTTTCAAATTTTTATTCATGTTAATACCATAAATATACAAAACGTAAAACTATTTCACATGCGACAAAGGCCAGACAGTATGTGTAACTTTTCTTTTTTACATTTGATTGATTGTGTGGATCAAATTTTCAAGTTTACAAAATATACAGGTGTCCCTTTTAGACAAATATCTTCTCTGATTCAGTGAATAATATAATCACAGATCAAAACGTCAGTCCTATGTCAGGGTAATCCAAGCAATTCATTCTGTACTGCAAACTGGTTTCATAAATAGAATACACTGCCTCACATGGCAAGACACAACTGTGAAAATGAGAGACATGAGAGTAGTGTGTCCAAAACAAAAAGTAATCATTTCAAATAAAACATACACTAAACACGCATAGAAACAAACATGGACATTTGGTAGATTTCTCACAGCTTTTAAGTACACTGAATTACACTTGAGGGATATCGCTCCAGTCATACCACCATTCACTCTTTCAACACATGCACTCATTCTGGGACAAATTATTTTTCATTGGCTAACTTGCTATGAAAAGCACAGACATGTATATTTAAATCAAACAGAGCAATATATGAAATGCAGTTTAAATTAAAACATAAATAAAAAACAAACCCATTGCACTAAAATGGACAACAATGTGCAATGATTTTCAATACAGAATTCTCAAAAAAACAAAAAAACTGCAATAATATTGGCCGATAATATAACATGGAAACGTACTGACCACTTGACACTTTCAGAAGCATTTTGTCTGCATATAATTAGAGCAACAGCAGCAAAAAAGAGTCAGTTCTTGACACATCTGCACACACTTCACCACTAACTCAGGTGCTAGCCAGGACAATACACAAAATGCCATCAACGTCCAGATTTCATGAAGTGACATAAGTCTGTACAACACTAATATCACTGATTATAACTGAACAAATCATGACATTACTTAAGTCTTCAAATACTTGAACCTGACAATGACTCCTCTCAAAGCGGCATAACTTGAATACTGACTAGTCCTCAGCAATGACTGTTTGTGCCTGGTCTGTGTCCTTAATAGTTATATTAACCAGAAAATGCTTCTAACTACAGTTAATACTGATACTTAAAATGACAGATGTAAAAATATCTAATACCATTAAAAAGTAAAGTTTAACTTATGGTTATGGATGTTGTGATACAATCATAACAATACTAATGTTATCCACTGTAGTTATCCATATTTGACCTATCAGTTTTAGTATTCAGTAGTTTTGGAAAAAAGCACAATGGAAAATATACCACACATTCAAAACCCATTATATAACAAATTATCCAATCTACAGTGTGTTATGGCCAACCATTGACAACCATTTCTTATACAATTATTATGGTTAGTAATAGTGCCCAACAAAGCCAATTTAATCAAATAGCCATAAGGACATGCAGAAGCTTCACTTCTTACTAAACCCAACAGCAAAAAGGAGTCTCACATTCCTCAAAGCCAGCTACACTTGTAGCTACAACAAAAGGCTAGTACTTTGTGGACACAATGACCTTGCCATAGAAATGTTGAGCTAAACATGCATGTCTTTATCATGCTGTCAGTTTGGAGTGAAGCACAGCAATGCTGCACCCAGCCTTCTTTGCCAATAAAAGTGACGTATGACCAAAAGTCCAGTTCTCACAAGGAACACAATCATTTTCTGTTCAGACGACTCATATCTCCGGTTACTGAAAAAGGCAATATACAGTGCAGATACATTTCATTTACATTTCAGAGATATCATTACAGCCATGTTCTAGAAAGGAAAATATGGACTCATTCATTGCACCTTAAGATTGATATGCAAAAACACAAATGATCAGATCCTCACAAATGTTAAAGAGTAATAGTCTGTAGCCTAATCAGTAACAATTGTAGTGACTAAAACATAAAATTCATGTGTACTGTAGTGGTTTTAGGAAGTTACTGATGGGCTAATTGTTGCATTTTTCTTACCAATTTTAAGTGGGACAATTTCTGACTTCTTTCACACCTTACAATGGGTTATTTTGCAATTGAACATTACAGCATTCATAAAGAGATAGTGTTATAATAGTATGAGGGGCCGTGCTGTTTCTCTGAAATGGTTATGTCTATGGGTGTATGTGTAAGTTGACCATGTACATACGTATGTATTATGAATACTTATGGGGCTTTGAAGGCCCCACGCGCAGCATTGGTAGCAGCATTAGCTGCAGCGTTGGCAGCAGCGGTCTGAACCGTCTTGTTCGACATGACTCCAGTGGCAAACTCCTGTTGAGCCTTTTCAAAACTGGCACCTGTGGTGCGGTACAGCGCATGTACCTGCAAAAGTAGACACAGATATCACACAGCTCCCTTTACACAGTATACTTATCCACATACAATATGCCAGGACAATGCCAACCTTTTTAAACATGATGAGAGATCCCACAGAAAGGGCAGTGAACAGTGCTGCAATAAGTAACATGATGATGCCTACGGGGATACTGGTGTTCAGACCTGTTAGTGCTGCAATCCAGCCACTAGAACAAACACAAGAAATCAGTGCTATGTACTCAATATTAAAATGAACAACTGCAGTACTAACTGAGCTTACCAAGTTCCCCAGCTAGTAATACCAATACTCTGCCAGATATGAACTCCGAATTGGCAAATATAGACAAAGAAGAAGACGAAAAATCTGAACGAGCTGTCACTTCTGCAAACAAAGAGTATTTAGAGGTGAGCCATAACATAAAAATAGTGTATCAGACATGTAACAGGAATAATGGGGGTTTATCTTACCTAAAAGCTCCATAAAGCGGTCTGTACCAGCAGACAAAAGAACATGGTGTAAAAAGCAAGAACCAAAGCATTGCAAGACCAAAGTCCACCCCACGAGTTGTATCCACGCAGAACCAGGCCAGGCAGCCAAACATGTTCACAAAAAGGGTTGCTGCATGAACTGCATGAAGAAAATAATAACACAGAAATAAATGTTTTTAATAAAGTATGTATTAAGACGGTCTTGAGCAAACAAACAACTAAAACAACGTAAATACTCAATAAAGTAGAAAATGAATAATAGTTCAATAAATAATAATAATTTCAAGTCAGCCTGGCCCAAGCAGACCCCTCACATTATCTGTAAAGTTGAAATGCACCGAATGGTATTGGATATCTGCGCCAATCCTGAAAAATGTTCTGGGTCAGATATTGCTTCAAAATATATTGATATCGGGGATTGGATACTTAAAGCTGTAGTATCTAAATCAATATTGGAATTGAAAAAGGACATGGAGTAAACCAATCAGACAAGCCAAAGATGCCTCAAGCAAAGCGACCCGTAAGACTAGGACAAATTAATCTCAGTTGGGGTTAGAATAGAATTATAAAAACACATTGTTTATAATTGTTTATATGGTCATTATAAACAGAATTAAAAGCAGAAGCAAACTAACTCATCTCAATTGTTTTGATCACAGGACTTGGACTGATGAACTTGTGTTTTTATGTGAAGCGAAATTCACACAACAAAGGTATTGCACGATCATGTTTTTTTCTGCCTCAGTGGAGAGAAACTGCACCAGACCCAAATTCTTTGTATAAAATATAGCTAGGCAAATTTAAAAGGTAATGAAGGCTTAAAACATGCACTTACACATCCACAGATTGTACATAATTTTGACAGTCTTTTGGTACTCTATAGGAATGTCCACTGCTATGTCATGATAAAAGCATGGCCCAACAGGAAACTTCTGAGGCAAAGGTGGCCAATTGTTCTTCCGACCTGGAAAGAAAATCATTTGCACATTAAAAATCACATTTAAAAATCACCTTTGGTTGGTATAAAGGTATAACATAAGCATACTCAAAAACTATTTGTTTTCCAAAGTACATTTCAGTTAGACACTGACCTCCTACTCCATGAGACTGTAACTCTCTCTCCCGTCGATCAAGCTCTGCTGCTTTCTTCTCCAACTCTTCCTGTCTCCTCAGCAGCTCAGCCTGGGCCCGCACCTGGTCCTGATGGAAACAGATCATTTAATGCATCATCTCAAGCATAAGAGCTAGCTAAAATTGTTGGGTACAAACTAAACTTCTTCTAAAAGTAAATACTAGAGAACCATACAAAGGTCAGTTAAACACAATAAATGAACCTTGAAGAAGCATGCTAAAAAAGGAGGCATAAAACTACACATACTAGAGTGCCTTGTTACACTCTTGTATTTAATCAAAGAAAATCAGATGAATGATCAATGAAATGAAAAGATGAAAAAGGGAAAAGATGAAAAAGGGAAAGGAAAGTCATATCAGTATTTCTTACATCCCAAATTATAAATATAAAATAATGTAAACATGTCTTAATGTTAATTAGATTTGGCACAACTATGTGAAAAACAAGCAGAAATAAGAAAAAAAAAAAAAAAAAAGAAATAAACAGTGTAGTGATAATTTTGTACAATTATTTATTCCACACTCGGAATATAATATAATTTAGGTTTACCTGAGTTTGCTGCTGTGAATATGCAGGAGGTTCTTCTGTGGGCTTCATTATGGCAGGTTGTGTGTTCTGAGAAGGGGCAGGGGCAGATTTGGAGGCATTTCCTGACTGCAAGCACAAGGCGGGTGCATATTATCATTAGTGCCCATAATGTCATATGTTCACTTAGATTCACAGTAGCCATGCCAGCACAGATCAAATAAACATTAGTCATTAGGGTGACTACCTCAAACTGTTGTCAAAGTTGTTTAATTTTGGTGAGAAATGGAGGGGCTGCCTCTGTATAATTAAGATCATAATAATAACTGCAATATCAACATGAGTTTTAGTTTTAATCAGGCCCATAGAAAGATTTATTATAACTATGAAGTACATACAAAAAGTCTTGTAATTTCTAATAAGAATATATCATGGTTTAAATGGCTATGGCTGCACAACCACAAGAGGGACAGGTGGACACCCTAACTGTATAAGGAACTGACCGTTCTGGCATCCGTAAAGGGGTTATACTCTTCCAGACCACCAGGAGGGGCAGACCTCGTCACCTGTGTCACCGAAGGATCCTATGGTGCAGAACATCATGCACTTTCAATGGTTAATATAAAATTAAACACAATTCTATGGCTCAAGCATGTGTACAGTGTAAAGGAATAAGTGGTGGTTTTAATCCATCGCTCTTAGATAGGAACCTTAACACTGCTCATCTTAACAACAGCTGTTTTGGTCATCACGTTTACAGTCAACATAAACGTATAAAGGTAAACGACAGATGCTGGGAGAAGGTTACAGTGCCAACGTCGTGACTACGTTGACAACGACTCTGCGTTGACAACGACTCACATTTTGCGTAAGCTTAAAAAGTGAAGTTGTTTATTAACCAGCTAACGTTGACAGTAGCTAACGCTAGCTAAATCATTAATCTTAGTCCCAACTCAATATAGGCATATTATAAGAAAACCATAGAACAGTCAGAAAATATCTCTAAACTAAAGCTAACTGGGCATGATAGCAAAAGAGAGACCTATCAGATAAAGCATTAAATCACGGTAGAGACGTATTGATGAGGGAAGCCTAGCCGATTGGCATAGCTGCACAGTGTTAGCTTGCGCTACCTGAAAGGGGTTGCTGAAGTCCGGGTCTGCAAACGGGTTACTGTCAAAATCGGACATTGTACAGCTCTAAATGTCGACTGTATGCGTAAATGGGCTCTCCTACTCTCAAAATGGCTTGACTCGACTGTCTTTCTTTTCAGGCTGCAGTCCCTTCCAGCTGATGGAGAGCCCTGTCGCCTAGCTTAGCCAGGAGCAGTACAAAGATGGCAGAGAGGATGCGTGATCTTGACGCACGGTGCGTCAGTTTCAGCACCGCGGACAGCATGACGCCGGAGCACAGGTAGGCGACATTATGTGATTTTCTCCTAATTATGAAGTATATAATACAAAAAAATGCTGATGTCAGGGAGCAACAATGTCGTATTACAGCTTAAACCTATTTTAATATAGTCTGGTTAACCAATGACTTTCAACTGGGCCTTCGTTGTTTCTTCAAAATATAATCATAATATGTCAAGTAAAAATGAAACAACATAAAAACTGCAGTTCCTGGACTGTCGGGGTCTTCAGGATTGAACATGATCAAACCTGCAGGCCTACCATTTTAGTCCATTACGCAATATGTCCACTTGATGGAGCTATGGTTCAGGAGGTCCTGAATTGGTTCTATCTCTGAATCCTCTCTCATTTTGCACTCATTTATTTTAATTCAAACGAAGGGTGGCCATGTGAAGAGCATCAGAACAGCTGACAGCCTGTAAATGTGATTTAAACATTTAAGCACCATTTACCCAGATTAACTTTCAATTGAAGAACAAATGCTATTAGGTAAAATCTTACAGAATGTGGAATTATATTGTGCTTCCTTTCTTTACTCTTGGATCTTGTAGGCCTATAGTTTTAACGCAGAATTAAATCTGCCTGGTTAATAACAAGCTTGAGAATGTACTTAGCTTAAGAACCGTGTGTTCTTGCTTTTAAAATGGTGTCCTCGACAGATGACTTTGTGTGGAAACAACTACTTTAGATAATAGCTGCAACATTAGTCTTCAAGCCGTTGGTCATGGTCATTTAGAAATGTTGATTAGGTCACCAGCCACAGGGAATAAGTGTGATAGTTCACTTCACACCGTTCTAAATAGCTATAAGGCAGAAAGAAAGAGACAGTAACTCCTCACCGCCAACATGACAACTCAGTGTTAAAAGCCACCACAGTAATTATCTTCATATTGCCCTGAATAAGAACCTTGCGCATAATTGGATCTCATTAAGGGATATGAGTGTTATTTTAGGACCCTGAAAGGTTGGGCAAGCAGCACTTGGTATTATGGATCATTAATGCCGCAACATCTGGTATTCTGGCACTAGGCTCATAGCTCTCCCAACAGAATGGCTAAACCTGCAAGCCTAGTGTTTGTTGACTTTAAAACTTATTGCAATAACTTATAACTTCTGCTGCTGTGTACCAAAATATACAGTCTATACTGGGTGTGAATTTGTTTGTGCTGATGACCAGTCAGATTACATTACACACTGAGAGGGAAACAGCCCTCCGTCACCGGAAAAGCGATTGATTCTCCATTACCATATTAATGAGCAGATTTGTTAAGAGGTTTGCAGGAGAGAGAGAAAATAACTGGGTCTTCATAGGGCACGACATTTATAAATAAAGCTGATGCGGAGAAAAATGGAAATTAAACCTTTTAGTTTAATAAATTTGAGGCGTCCGCAGCAAAGCGAGCTATTTGCATTTCCATTTGTGGTCCAATAATGAAAGAGCAGGTCTATGATGAGGCTGCTAGCGCTGCATTTGGGTCTTAAACAGTCACACAATCACTCCAGCGTGCAGCTCTGCATATCAGAATCATTAGCTCAGGCCAGTTAACTTTGCTACTTGGCCTTCCAATATTAGATGTCAACCTGAGATATTTTCTTGGATGGTGACTGTGTGGTTTGAATTATTCTTTCTTTTAATACATGCGGTTTTCACACTAAGCCCTATTACAAATAGACTTTCTGTTTGCACAATGCTTTAGAGGAATATTTTTTCTCTGTTTTTAAAGAATGGTTTGCTTTGGGAAAATGTTGTATACATTCACAATTACCATTGAACACAGTATTTATATCTTATGTGTACACACTGCACATGTCACAGCACTCTTTCTATGTTAAAACTATTTTGTAAAATCTGCCTTTTACCTCTCTCCCATAAACACTGTAGCCCCACACACAGCCATTTGTCACACAAACACACATAGCTTCACTGATTGAATTTATAGGGGAATGGATGTTGACTAGACCACTCCAAGTAGGCTAGATTGTTGTTGTTTCCAGATTGACAGACAGACCCAGTGCGCCTGATTGAAAGTGCCTTTTAGCTTGCTCTCACTGTATATTTGATTTGGCAAAATGGAAGGGGAGTCCAGTCTTTTCCCAGGATGCAAACACAGCTCTCTGTTTGTCTGGGAGTTTGTGTGCAACAGGGGCTTCTTTGGTAAATGCTGCATAAATTGTGGCCCTTTCAGGTATTAATTGAATAATGCAGCACTCCTCTTGTCAGCCATCAAATGGGCCACTCTATCAGTGGCCTGCACTGCTCTCCCCACCATTGAATTGACTAGATTTATCTGTGTTGTTCCAACCAAAGGAGGCCATTTGTTCCAAATGTTTGAAATAAACATGCAAAGAGCAGAGGCATGCACTCATAAAATAAGCCTTGACGTAGTCCCTTTGGGCTGTAAAACAACTAGGACTGGCTCTCAGCCTCTCAAATTATGTTGGGCTCTTACAAAGCCAATGGTGTGGTTAAAACTGATGCAAAGAAGGTGAAAGAAATTGCCATCATAAAGAAAAAGTGAAAGGAGTGTGAAGAGGAGAATAAAGTGCAGTGTTGTGCTACACTTATTTTCCATTGCTTTAATGGGTCACATCTCATTGAGCGCCTTATGTCTGCTTCTAAACTGTCAGAGAGATCTGGTTTTCACACCTGCTTTAAGGTTCCCATCATTAAGTTAACATTGGCATATAGATGTTTTACTGAATTGACTCCATCTTTAAAATTTCAATAAAGTAGCACTTAGTAAAAGCTTTAATTTATAGAATTTGGGAAATTCAAACAGATTACTCATTGTTTTCTGGGTTGCTGTGTGGTGTAAACTAGTTAACTTTGATTTGATGTATAACTCTGTATTAATGGGTCCAGTTTCATGACAGAAAATCATCAGCTTGAAATAATGTGCCTAAAACTACATTTGTGACAGGTGTTAGTCTTTGTATTGTGTAGTTTTACTGCATGTATGAGATGTCTCAGTTGTATGCATGTAGTAGTATGCACACGGCTGTGTGCAGTCGCGCACAGAGGTTCGATTTGCTGATTGAGCACATCTCTAATTTTCCACAGGCTAATATTTGCCTCACCTAGTGCCATCTGTTTTTATTATCCAGCTGAATATGTTTGTCTAAGGATATCAATAATCATAAACAAAGCCATGACTCTTTCACCCTCACTGTTGTGTGTGTAGCTCTCCAACAGCTCATTACCCTGCGCTACTGTCAGCTGGCTCGGCATGTTTTCAAGCACTGGTCAAAACAAAGACGATAAGCTTGGTTTCTGTTACTGTAGTGCACGTACACGTGCTCTAATGTATATGACATAAATTCCTTGCAAGAGTGCTGACTGTGCTGGGGCATTGTCTCCTATTACCCACAGTAATTACCGTCAGTCACCCTGTGTGTCCATAACAAGCCAGCATAATGCCCTAATCAGGACTGGATTAACTCAAGCCTCACTCTAATCATTCCAAAAGTGATTTATATTGTTTTTCCTGTTCAGAACAAATGAAATCTGTTGCCTAAATTAATACTGGCTTTTCATCACTAGGAATTTAAAGAGCCAGTAAGCATCACATTCTTGTCATTAGAGCTATGCCTGAGGAGACAACTTTGCACACAGGTATAGGTACATGCTACACATTTCTCATCAGTGTCATTGACTGAAATGTGTCCATGGCAATAACCAGTTTACATTGATTTTATAATTGAAAATTGTACTTTCTGATTAAAGTGAGGTAAATGGGTAAGTGTGTTGCAAAAAATGCAAAAAATGCATTATATTATAATTGCATTATAACGGACATATAAAAACATAACAATTGACCAATTTTAATGGTTTGCAATATGGGGTGTACTATTTCAGACAAGTCATTTGCAAAATTGTATCAGCTCCAATCTTGCAATTTCTTGGCCTCGAGTTTTCACTTAACATAGTATGTCTCCTATTTTGCCTCTGCCTCCTACTTTGTTTCATTTCCATTGTTAAACAAATCAATTCCAACCCTGACGCACTCCCCACTGTTTTTCATTATGAGGAACGAAAGATGGACACGAATCGCAACAGAACCCTGAAATTTCCTGCTCACTATTCAGCTTGTGCTCGGCATACAAACCCCCTCGCAAGGCGCCAGTTTAATAAATGCAAATTGTGAGCCAATCTCGTGGAGCTATCTGGGCTCCTGGTCGTACACTCATATCCTCTATCCCACTGTTTGCTGACTTCGAAAACAATCATGGGGTTAATAAGAAGTGAATAGGAAATAAGAGTTTTGACAGTGTCCAGTATCTTCTTAGTTTTTTGGTTTCTTGCCTTCCTCTGGTTTGTTCACCTTTGCTCTTCTTCCCTGGGCCCCCTGGCCCCCGTTCTTTCCCATTTCTGCCCCCTGTTCTCTTCATGCTGTGTAATTCTCATCTTACACACTCTGTTGCTCTGGACGATGAATAATGCATGGTGTGTGAGAAATCCTCAATCTCATGCTTGGCTCCCGGCGAGCATTACAGCGCTAGCATCTCTATTATAGAGATGAATAGGAGAGGTGCAATATTGTACAAGATACGGCATAACTTCATTGTTTGGATTTAAAAGTTAGCAATTCAACAAAATATCAATAAATAATAGTTACGGTGAGACACTTGGTACAGTTCTTATAATGTGCCGTGTAGTTTAATTTTTCTTTTGTCTTACAAAAGGTATAAATAGACTAAATTTCATCAAGGTGGTTGCACCTCAAGGAAAATTTGATAAAGAACTACTCTGATTTAAATAAAACTCTACAACTGCAGGTGACTTTTTTGGCCTGTAATATTTTCAGGTTGTCACCACTGTAAATAAAGCAAACATTTAATTCAGTTCAAATGATTTCTAATTCAGTTAACATGTTGCTTTTAATTGAGCAAATTAATATGAGTTTTTGCATAGCATTTTAGCTTTGTGAATTAGTAAGTGCTTTTTTGCCATTTTACGCCCGTTTTAATAGATTTGTCCATCAAAATGTGTTGGAAATCTCAATTTTCAATACAGAATTTTGTCATACTTTAAAGTTCAACTCTGCCAATCAAAATTAGGACATCATTTAAAGTGTATTTTATGATTCTCTAATTTTGGCTTAATTTGGTAGAATAACCTGCTGTACATATAAATTATAGTTTTACACCAATCAAGAAGCAGTTTGCCAAGAAAAGTTGAAAAATATGTGGAAAATTACAGGAAGTGGAGAGTATTAAAACATTGATGACATCACGCTAGAATCACAATTTACACAAGAAACACACTTTATCTGATACTTTAAACATGATTTCAACAAAATAAATATGTTTTCTTATATTTGTATTCGTCAGATAATATTTTTTGTGTACATTAGAGTTTTGCATAGGTTTGGCAAGGTAAGAGTTATGGAATTCCCTAGTGTGATGTCACCATTTCCAACCAGGATGTAACATTTTGAAACTTAAAAATGCCCAATCTGGGAAAATGAGTGTGAAGGTTTTTGCAAAAAAAACTAAACATAATGATCTTAACTGTGTTTCAGTCAAATGAGTCGTCTAACCTGTCATAGGCACTACATTGTTAGTTTTTGTCAGTGTAATTATATCATTGCACAGTACCTCTTCACAGTGTCTTATAGTGTATAGTTGGTCTATAAGGTGCAGCATGACACTGAACCATGCTTTATGGAGTACTACATGTTATAAAAGCAGTGAAGAGTTAAAGTGCTTTTCTACCACACTCAGAGCCATGTGTCAGCAGCAGACCACTAAATCCATACACTTCTCCTTGGACCAGTTTCCCTTCCTCTCATGCCCCTTCACTGCTGTGTTTCAGGTGGTTGGACACTGCGGCTCTGAGTCCTTGAAGAGATCATGTGTCTGTGGAAAGTACAGGGCAAGTACTGCTGTCACACTCTAACACCACTGTCACAGAGGCGTTCAGCAGCTTGGAAAAGCTATAGCTATCATGTTATAGGGATGATCATAGGAAATTAAACTGTGCAGTGATGGTATGAAATGGTACGTTCAGTGAGCTCAGTGAAAGTAAGAAAATATGGGACTGTCTGAAGCTTTAGTTTTTTTTTTTGGTTTGATTTAGCTTTATATTTTATCGTTCACGTTTTTTGAATCTCTTTAAGATACACATTAAAATACAATTGAATATAATTTTAATTCTGGACTTTTTTATCTATCAGAAAATTGAGGCATTAGCCATTGTTATAACCGACACTGAAAGAAATGTCTATTTTGTTTATTTATTGACCAGTTCAGTTGCAGAACCAGTAATATGAAGTTGTACAAAATGTCACAATGTTCTATCATCTCACTCAAAGTAACAAAACAGGGCTCTGTCTACAACGATAATGAGAATTAATAACTGAAATTTAGTCATAGGTTTGTTTTTTCTGACTTTAATTTAAGTGCAGATTTGATCATTCAAGCTGTATATTTAAAGTCTTAACTTTTTATCTATCTGGAAATTGTTATTAGCCACTGTTGTCATAAAAAAAATTAAGCCGAAAAGGCCATTTTGAGTATTTTATTGACCAGTTGGGTATTGGAAATAATTATCTTCTATTGAAAAAAAGAAAAAAGAAACACTAAAAAACCTAACTAGTTTGCAGTGTAATTTATCTTATTACAAACGATAATGTTCATAACCCTTACATGCACACCTAGAGAGTTGTGTGTGGTACAGTACAACCTCAGTAGATGCTTATAGGCCTACCATGTATTAAAACCTTCCTCTTATTTGATAAAAACCTTAAACATCACAGCTCACATTTTGTAAGCACCTACACCCTACATTCAGCCTCGACATTTTGGATGAGGTCCAAATGAATCACACTAACGACCTGTCCTGCTTCACGGCACGGCTCTCAAATTAATATCTAAGAAATGGAGATATAGGGCAAATAGATGAGAATAGGGAGGCCGTACTCACTCTGGGGGCTGCCTGCTTGAGCACACACACATGCACTCTCATACGCGCCACACACCCATGACAGGCAGGCTATTATCCAGCAGCCCGGGCCTCCGTAATTGGCTATCGCTTTTTACAAATGTGACTCTGTCTGACTCGCATATCAGCTCCAGTCTCATCAAGCGTGTAGGGGTCACCATGTCCGCGCGGTGTGTGTATGAAGAGGTGTGTGTGTGTGTGTGTGTGCTTGTGTGTCTGTGTGAGGGGTCACTAGTGCCCTATCTCGCTCATGTCTCTATCTCAGCACTCACTCATGGTCATGCTAAACGGGCTGGCTGATGCTAACTGGGACAGCATCACTACTGCCACCGGAGCACCAAAAAGTATTTAGTCATTAGCCGCTAATAGCATCCAGATCATTCCAACAGTGGTGTGCTGATCGTGAAATATTAGCTAAACGCATACCACCATTAGCTTGCCTTTGAGGTCAGGTAATACCATTTTATATACAGTTTATACAAGATCAGCCCTATAGGTTTTAAAGTTATAATACAGCCCAGAGTATGTTGTATCAAGTAGTTAATTGAAAGTAAATAGAACAATGCAGTCTTGTGTAGACATAGAGTATAGAAGATAGCTGTTTCTATCTACAGTAGGGTTATGCAATTAATCAAAGTTAAAATTTTGATTTCAATGCTTACTCTATTCAGTTACAAAAATATTTTAATCAAAAATACAATTAATTGCTACTCAACACCTGGGGAAAAGCCACTCATCTAATCTACATAGACGGGCATGTCATAAAACATTACATATAAATTATATTAGGTCTTTCTGTACAGGTTAATTTTGACAGTATAGAAGGAATTATATAAAATGCGAATTGAATTACAAGCTAAATAATTGTGATTATACATTTTGCCGTAATCAAGCAGTTCTAATCTACAGCACTTATGAACCTTCCTGTTAAAACAGAGTAATCGATGGGCCAATTATAACCAAATATATCACATATTAAATTCCTTCGTAACAAATTTTTTTGGAATTAATTCCCTTCAAGGGGCATTTTTCCATTGGCAGCATTAATGAATTTCCCTTTAGGCAGGGCTCTGGAGCTGAGTTACATCAGCTGTAATGAGGTTGATTTAAACTTATATTCCAGAAGGTAAGTGCTTGCCTATCATACTCTTGCTCCTTGTTAATCCTTAACCAATGATTAACCCTCATTACCTGAGAGAATATATAGATGAGGTGCGGTGGTCAGACCCCCTCTCCCTCTCCCCTCTCTGTGATGGGGACGTCTGGGGTCAGTGGCTCTGTCCTGTTTCGCCCTCTCAGTTCCTGCACATTCGGATGATTCTGACCCAGGATCAGCCCCATCAGCTGACCACTAAAACTCTCAGGCCCACACTGCCAGCTGCTCCCCTCGTGCTCAAATTGGCTTGTAGCTCTGAAATGTGTCTCATGTGAACACGGACCAGCGCTACTAAAAAGGAAAAGAGGAACCAAATTTTCCATGTTCAAATATTTGAGAAGAGCTGTATCCTTCACTGCTTTTGGGCTGGCCTCTCTATTTGTAAAGAACATGCCCTTTGCAGGTACAGTGGAGGAAATAAGTGTTTGATCCACTGCTGATTTTGTAGGTTTGCCCACTGACAAAGAAATGAACAGTCTATAATTTTAATCGTAGGTTTATTTTAACATTGAGAGATATAATATCAAAAAGAAAATCCAGAAAATAACTTTTATAAAGAAAATATATAAACTGATTTGCATTTCATTGAGTGAAATAAGTATTTAAACCCTCTAGCCAAAAAGACTTAAAACCCTCGTTTGCAGCACAGAGGTCAGACATTTCTTGTAGCTGATGACCAGGTTTGCGCACATAACAGAAGGAATTTTGGTCCACTCTTCTTTGCAGATCATCTCTAAATCATTAAGGTTTCGTGGCTGTCGTTTGGCAGCTCGGAGCTTCAGCTCCCTCCATAGGTTTGCTATAGGGTTAAAGTCCGGAGACTGGCTGGGCCAATCCATGACCTTAATGTGCTTCTTCTTGAGCCACTCCTTTGTTGCCTTGGCTGTATGTTTTGGGTCATTGTCATGTTGGAAAACCCATCCACGACCCATTGTCAGTTTCCTGGTGGAGGGAAGGCGGTCATTCAGGATTTTAATGGTACATGGCTTCACTGGCAAACTTCAGCCTGCACATGTGTCTTCTTAAACAGGGGGATCTTGCGAGCACTGCAGGATTTTAATCCATTGTGGCGTAAAGTGTTACGAATGGTTTTCTTAGTGACTGTGGTCCCATCTGCCTTGAAATCATTGACTAGCTCCTCCCCTATAGTTCTAGGCTGATTTCTCACTGTTCTCATGATCATTGAAACCCCACGAGGTGAGATCTTCTGTGGAGCCCCAGACTGAGGTCGACTGATGGTCATTTTGTATTTCTTAAATTGCAACTGCACCAACAGTTGTCTCCTTAACACCGAGCTTCTTGCTTATGGTTTTGTAGCCCATTCCAACCTTGTGCAGGTCTACACTTTTATCCCTCATATCCTTTGACAGCTCTTTGGTCTTTCCCATGTTGGACAGTTTGGAGTCTGATTGATTCACTGATTCTGTGGACAGGGGTCTTTTATACAGGTGACTAGTTTAAACAGGCATCTAATTCAGGTGAGGAGTTGATTCGGTCTGGTCTGCAGGAGCCAGAACTCTTCATGGTTTCATACAGTGAAATGCAAATCAATTAATATATTTCTATAATGTGATTTTCTGGATTTTCCTTTTGATATTCTATCTCTCAATGTTAAAATTAACCAACCATTAAAATTATAGACTGTTCATTTCTTTGTCCGTGGGCAAACCAACAAAATCAGCAAGGAATCAAATACTTATTTCCTCCACTGTATACCAGCGAATCTTAGCTCAAGTCAAACCAGTCTGTAACACTACTTACCTTAGCAATTCTTTTATTCTATGAATTTCATTTCACGTGTTTTGAGCTGGAGCAAAAATTGGCAGATCCATTGTGAGAAAGATTACACCTTTTCTTGAATGTAATTGTTGCCTCCAGCACACCAAGGTACATGTTCCAGTAATTAACATAATTCTAGGACTGAACGATTTGGGGAAAAAGATCTGATGTGTCTGACAAGCATTGTGATTGCAACCAGATTTGTGATTTCTGTTTTATGTACAAAGTTCACATTTTAAGAATTGACAAAAGACTGAAATGTGAACTGACAAACTAATGCACATTTCTAAACTACAAGGTTTGTCCTTTTTATTCAGACCAAGACAGAATTTCTTACTTGTGGAGGAAATTATTTCACATAATTGCAGCCTTTGTGATTTGCTAATTGTGATTTTAATTCTTTTGCAATTAATCTTGCATCCCCACACATACATAAGTGCAAAATAATAGAAACAATTATTGTGTGTGTATCATGCTGTAATTATCTCTTGCGAATGCACTGTATAAACCAAATGAGTGAAACAGTCCTTTGAATGGTCACTTTAGAATCACCTTCAGTTGTTGCTGCAATTTGAGTGTGTGAAGCATTTTCTGCAGGTTTTATTCAGATGGGCCTTATTGTGTGTGACCTCTGTCTTTTTGCTGCTCCTATCTCAGATAACATTTTGACATTCTAGTCGCTTTGCTGAGGCTCTGCAATCCTCGGGATCGACGGCGAATGGGGGGCCCAATGATAAGGCTTCACTCACAATTAGCAAGCAGCAGCAGGGAGGCGAGAGGGGAAATTGAACTGTCAGAGAGAGAAGAGAGGAGAGGAGGAGAGGGGGAGGAAGGGTGACCCCATCCGGCAAAATGGATCCCGTCATAATTTGTTCATTTGGTGCCCATCAGACTCTAGCTTCTCTTTGTAACACTGCTTGACTGACCTCCTCCACTGTTTTTACCATTCTCTCACACAGGAATTCCAATCCTGTGGCATTATGGCTGTTAATTTCTTTCTTAAAAACTATATTCCTCTCCTAAATTCTCACATTGACTGGTGTCTGGTAAATACCTTTGTGTCCACATCTCTCTCTCTCTGACGAGCATGTCAAAAAGAAAAAGGAAAGAAGGAAATATGGGATTGTAATCACAGTTATTCAGTTAAAATAATTAATATGATGATTGTTTTTTTGTACTGCATTTATTTATTTACTATAGCAGAGAACAGAATGTGTGGAATTTCCCCCAAAATACAATATAATTTCTGATTTTGCCAAAAAATTTATAATAGTGTATATTAGTATAAACCTAATAGTGTGTCCAGTTTATAAAATATAGAGACAACATCATTCAGAAGTGTTTGTTTTGTTATGAAGGAATTATGAAGATCATTATTCCCTTTAATCCATATTGCTGTGGTTCACTGCCAAACAATTTGTCTGATGCAATATAATATAAATAAATTAATTCATGCACAAAAAAAGAAAAATGTTTAACCGTTAAACACAGAGGCTTTTAGCAGATCCAGATTTAAATGATGAATGTGGATGGACCATAATTTTGTAAGACAGCTAAGAGCTCTTAACCTGCTGAATATTAACTCACTACCATTAGTGCTTTACTAATAGTACCAAGAGCAGAACAATTTGTCTCTTTCTGACTGATAATTTAGTCCCAAAAGTGTAATTTAAAGATGAATTACATTATTATTAAAATGTATTATAAAAACACATTATTTTCAGCACTAGAAATTGTAACAAAAATAGTTGATTAAAAACAAAACAAACCATATTAGTTTATCTATTGTGGTTGGTTGAAAATACATTTTATGTGAAAATTATGACAACATGGATGTAGTGGCAGTTTGTTCTTAGAAAACAAACTCAAACTAACACGTCCAAAGGCCACTGATGCATTGTTGTGGTTAGGAATTACACAAAAACTAAGGAATGTCCAAAGAAAAAAAAAAACATTTTGGAATGGTTTATTTTGCACGTTTTGGCAACAAAGGCCTGTATACAGTAGTACAATTATTCTCTAAAAGGAGTCGGAAGATCTGGAAATGCAACGCATGGTGCACCCCCCCTTCCTTGACTTATTCATGCAAATTACTGCCTCCAGACCAAAGAAACTGTAAACTAAACAATTACTAAATTTAATTAGCAGAAATAATCTAAATAATAAGTTATGAATATACAAAATAAAAACAAAATAAAACTAAACCAAAAATTGTCCTTAGCATAAAATACAAATACTAAACAAAAAACATACCTGACAAAACATATTTAACTGAACATAAATTAAATAGTTCCAACAATGGATTCATACTTACAAGATGGAACCTTCTTTGTTTCTTGCCATACTAGTATTGTTGTATTGAACTGTATTGCTACTGTTTATATTATTCTGTGTACTTTTGATATGTCAGCAGAGTGTAGCGAATGTGTGGCACACCGAGAGGATACAGGTGTTGTTAGTGAGCTCTGAAGGTGACTGCTGGTCTCATCCATCACTGCAGCTTTCCTCGGGCTGATCCCTAATGGATCCCCTCAATCAGGGCCGCTCACTGTCAGTCGCTCTAAACTAAATGAGGACTCAGGCAACTGGTCGCTCTGCCAAGGTTGGGAGTCATATAAAAGGGACAAAGTGATAAAGACCAGCTTGTGTCCAGCCTGTTGATGAGTATTGAGTGGCCTCTGTCGTCATGGTAGAAAAGGACACTATTTGAACAAATAACACAAGTCTTCAACAAGTTACTCAGACAACTACAGATACAGATTATATAAGAGCATTTAAAGGTGGACTATGTAACTTTTCTGGTGGAGGGTACGTTTGTCTTCATGGAGATGTTACTAATTAGCTTGGAATTTTCCACTGTATGCCAATAAACCCATATTACACTATGTTATAACACGATCCATGTTATAATGTTGTTTCATCATTACAAACATAACCGGATTTGTGTGTTTGTTTGTTTCATTCACACATGTTTAAACACATACAAATCCTGCATATTTAGGCCGATTTCTTATCTCAAACAGAAAACACTCTGTTCCAACTTGTGATGTCACATGATAATACAGGAAGTGCTCCACTGTGTTTTTTAAACTCCATACACCTTCACTTGAATCATTTGGATAGTTTCAGTCCAACCATTGCCAGTCTCTGCTGAACTAAAGGTAAAAGATGGCTGTTAGCTTGAAAACTATGGCTACATGATACCACAAACTGAAATAAAGCATTTTGAGCTTTGGAGATGTAGACAGACTAAGGGTTACTCAAATATTAGTGAATGAAACAAAACACAACTCCAGGCATTTTTTTTGATGAGGTAACAACATTATAACATGGCTTAAAACTCAAGAATCAATTTAGTGTAATATTGGACCTTTAGTCTTAAATCAATTACAAGTGTTTTTACTGCTCAAAAATACAACAGATCCTCGACCGGAAAAGTTGCATAGTCGACCTTTAAATCTGTTTTTCAGTAGAGATTTAAACATATTTCAGTGCCTCAGTGTATTGAATAGCCCAAAACCCATATCCAGCCTTTGTCATACTAGGAAAATAGCTGTGTCTTTTTATTCATACATATATTTCATACAGTTTAATAGGATAATGGGAGTGTTTCTTTAGTATATTTGGGAATGTACTGTACTTGTACTATTTTGAAGCCTAATATGTACTTGGGTATAGTACAAGCATAGAGGCCATATTCATTCTTTCATTCAGAATTAACTTACAGGTAATGTAGTAATGAAAATGGTCAATGTTAAGCTTTTTCTCCACTTAAAACTTATAGTTATATAAGGTATAGTTAGTGGACTGTGACAAAGAGGGCCTTTGTCCCTGTATAGTCACCTTAATTTCAATTCATATTTGTTAATTTCTCCATAATCAACTAAACTGCTAAATATAACTATCCCAGGTTTGTTTTATTCAGTTTTCATTTAGTTCCTTTAATTTAAACACAACACACTCAAGCTACTAAGTTACTAAATATATTTTATTTGGTTATAAATCTATTCAATTTAGTTAAACATCTCAGACACTTACCTACTTACCTGTTGCTCCACGTGGTCTAAAGACAAAAGAGGGGGTGTGCCCGGAGACGTCCATATTTATAGTCTCTGGGGGGAGGTTTTGGGCCAGACCTTGAGGAGGGGAGAATTGGTTTCAGCTCCTTTTTGTTTGTTTGGTTTTGTATATTTGATTTTGATCTTTCAGTGTTTATAGATTATGTTAAGCACTTTAATTTAAGGAGGGAGGAGCTTCCGGTGCGGGGACTATAAAACAATCCAGCTCAGCCTCTCTGAAGGGTCACATGAGTGTAGCCAGGTACACGTGGGTTTTCTTAGTTTCATTCATTTCTGTTGCTTATGCCTAATTTTGAGCACAGTTATTTTTTAGTAAATATGTATTATTTTTTGCCCACTTTCAGAGTCTGCCTCCTGCTTAAGACCACATTCTCCACAAGGACTGAAAAGACTTGAATGGGGCATCCACTTTATTCACTTGTGCCCAGTGGTGAATGAGGGTTGTACCTTCACTTTTCAAAGATTTGATTTGAAAAGATAAATGACTGAAAGCCTACTCTGACTGTTCACTGGCAGCTCTTCATTTACTCTGATTTAAAAGCACATGTCTTTTATTATTGTAAAGACTTGTATTGTATTTTGTGGGTCTTAGTCTTTCACATTGTACATTTTCCCCATGTGAAGGGAGGATGAAAAGGTTTTTAGTGAGGTGGCCAAATTCATTATGCAGTGTGTCTGTATACGCACTCTAAATGAAACAGAAAGGTGCTATAGGGTACGCTGGGGCAATTAAACTATAAAAGCTTTTTGGTGGGCTTGCTGTCCAGCTCTTCCAGCTCTCTCGCATAGTGGTGTTCAGTTGGGAGCTAGAATGTAAAATGAATAATAGAATTTATACATTAAACCTCCAGAAGTTGTTCTAGTTGTACAAATTGTTCAGAAATCAGCTGTTAGCTAATTTATTTATGATGCCTATTGGGGCTTTGGTATCATATAATATATACTGTGGTATCATCTTAGCATTTAAAAGACATAAAAGAAGGCTACACTGTAGAGCTATAGGCAGTATGGCAAAAAGTGAACCCTATTTTCTGCTATATTGATCAATCAAGATTTTCTATTTAATTAAATTTTTTCCTAATAAAATAAAAGTAAATATCTGAAGACCTCATTTGCAAAAACCGATAAGTGCTATTTGAAAAAGTCTATTGCTTGCTATTTACTCTTACTATAGTAATTTTTTCAAAAGTCAAATCTATATTACTGCTAGCAAAATATAGGTCCATCTCTTCTTGATAAAATCCCACTATACATTAATGGCATTGCTAATAACTCTAGAAGATTGTAACAAAAAGAAAAACACTTTTTAGCAATTGGCAACTGAGGGTGCACTGACACTAGGACTTTAGAACTCACAGAGGAGAGCATATCGCAGCAGGACTCATATCTGCCTCACTATTTAATAGATATTTCATGCCGCTGGACTTATTTTCTCCACTAAAACATTAGCTCTGCTGCACAAACAGCAACAGTAAACAAACAGCGCCGTGTGATGACGTTATCGGGCCGTGGCCCAGTTCGGTTGTTCAGGTGTGAGTGCGGGCCATAGAACCCTAAGCAATCGTGCTTGAGCACGGCACGTTTCTAAAATCCTAGTGTGAGTGCGCCCTATGTAGAAACGCCTCTTCCTGCCTCCTCCTTATAGTGTGTGTTTATAGCTGGTGCACGTTCAGAATCGCTGTTGCTGCTGTAACTATACTGTACGTTTTCAAATGATAAGCAGAAGTTACCTGTACAGAAGTAATTTAGCGACCAACGTGTCAGTCTTTAGACCCTCTGCTTCAGTGCACACCATTGCTGGAAGAAATCTCTGAGAATTAGTTTAGCTTCGCTCCTTTTCCCCTTCTCTTCTTGTTTCAGCGACCTCAAAAACAAACTGGTAGTGGATTCTTGTTTGCCATCGCAACAAAGTTTGTGCTAACTGCGAAGAAGCTACAGTTGGAAAAAGACGCTAAGAACTGCCGTGTCGGTTGAGTAAACACCGTCTTGTGTCTGTGGAATGCGTGAGAGGTGTACGTAAACCATGTAATCCCAGCGCGCCGGCAAGTCAGTTACACTAGAAGCATAGGGAGTTCGATTGACAACCTAAAACCTAATGTTTAGCTGGCCCCACCACGTCCACAGTTGATGGATTTTCATTCTTTTTTTGTTTTTGGTCATCATAATTACAAGGCTGCTGCATCTCTATAATGCTATCATTGATAATTTGAAACAAACAAACAAAAAAAAAATCATCCATACAACCTTTAACATAAATGAGGCAAATTTTATCCAAGAAATAGTCAAATGTTTTCCTGCAAAGTCTCCAACATATAACATGCTTTCACTTGACTGATTGAGCACAGCCAAATATACAGCATCTACATTTAGACAACAGAAAATATAAATAATAAAAATAATAATAGAAATTGCTGTTAAAATACAATGTCTCTGTACTCTCTACATTTCTCCTGATTGTGTTGCTATATTTGTATTCCTATTCTCAGTGTGGCCCTGTAGTGCTTTGTCCTTGGGGTCATATGATGCTGTTGTGTGCTGTGGTCTTAACACTGGAGATGCTGCTTATTGATCCAGAGGCCTGCACATAGTCATATATACAGCTGTCTCCTGGTGGCCTAACTAATCACAATAAGTCAGTGTCTGCTGGGAACACCGGGGCTGTTGTGGAAACTCATCAGGAATTCATCAAGAAAAAGCTGCATGTTTCATTCCCTTATCATATTTTTGAGCTGCGTTTGAATGTAAGGCCTGATAGAATTGATTCAGGTGGTATACAGAAAGCTTATTGTACAGCAAACATTACAATTATTCAAACACTTGGAATTAATGCATGCATTGTGCTCCATCCCTGTTTTTTCTCCTTGTTTTATGACCTAAAATGAAGAGTTTGCACAGATTTTAGAACACAATAATAGTACGGGTTGGAATTGCTTATAGTACACTGGCCCCATGCAGTGAACAAGGTATAACTATGAAGGTACATGGATTTAAACAAAAAATATATATTTATAACTTTTGTAATGGCATTAAATATGTATTGCATAGCATTTCTAGTGGAGGGTGCGCCACCTGCTTGTTTCCATGGAAATGTTATTGCTTTGTCTAGAATGTTCCACAGTATATATTAAACCTATCTGTCATGAAGAAGACAATCGTGTTACAACACTCCATTACAACTCAGATCTGTGGAGAGTCATTCCTATTCACAGAAGGAATTACTGTATTTTTGAGGAATAGAAACATTCCAGGCAAAGCAATAACGGCTGCATGGAGAGAAGCAGTGCACCTTTTAAACTCGCCTATCTTCATGGAGACACCACTGTATACTAATTAGTTGTAAATTTTTCCGCAAAGGTAAAAAATATTTGTTATTCACTAACTTGTTATCAGAGCATTTGTTGTCATTGATTGTTTATAGCGATTTGCCTTGAGAAAATAATATTTGTATGTAACCTCATTCTCAGGCTTGAACCCCCATTGCTCCATATGTACCTTAGAACCCTCCTCTCCTCGCCGCTAATGAAGGCCGTTTGCCTACAGTCCACCATTATCATACAGATAGGATCATATCCCATTGATTTTATGCAGATGATCACCTTTGTGCGTATGCAGGTCTGATAGGGCTAGTAATTTACAGAAGAAAATCAATTACCCTTCTCGTCTGCTGGAGTAATTGTTTATTATTTTCCTATTAAACAAAGAGTGTAGATCAATGTTATGGAGAGAGAGCCCATGAATACCATCAACATAAACAGATCTGTCTTTGACATTTGCAAGTTTTCCTTTGATAATATGTACAATGTCAACCAGAAGACTTGACGAGAGGGTGCTGTATTTGTAATATGTTGTGACATGTTGAGAAGACACAAGGGCGTATAGTGAAAACAAGCACAGAGGGTTTTAAATAGGTTTGGTAGTACAATAAAACAATTACAAGCAGGACACAAAGAGGCAGCCAGCACTGACACTTGTTGTTGCTTCACAAATGTGTGGTTGATGTAAATAGTCAGAGGTTCCCTAGGCCCTGTCCGCTCTCTCTGGCTGTGAATCACTTTGGATTGATCCAGACACAAACTAATCACTTTTACTCACTGAAGTAATTGGCCCGGCCCAGATCTGAAGAAGCAGTCCATTGACCGCTACCGGGATCAATACTGCGATCAGAAGAGCCGGAGGAGCAAAGCGGAGGAGCGAGGGAAGAGGAGGGATGGTTTGTAATGTCTCTGATCAATCCAACCAACACAACACGGGCTGGGTGTGGAGAGGTTCACCCATCAACTCCTGTGGTCTTTTGAAAAATGTTCAGCTATCCACAGATGCTCCAATATCGCAAATATTCTCCAGTCAATATCTGTAGCTTCATATGCTTATGTTTTATATTCAACACATACACACACAACAGTTTACATTGTGTTGCACAGTAGTTGAAATGAAATAAAAGATTCTCTATTCTGCTCTACTAGTCATTATTAAGAAAATAAAAAATAGTAAAACAAAATAATGACACCAAATAATAATTTTAAAAAATACAATACGATAAGATACGTAAAAGCAGTAAGACAAAATAAAAACACAAAGGACCATACAACTCTCATAATGCTAAAAGCCAAAGATTGAAAGTAGGTTTAGATAATTTTATTGTGGCTGTGCTCTGGATTATCTGATGTTGCATTGCTATAAATGACTTTTGACTGTACTCATTGAATAGCCTTCATAAAAGTGGATACAGGAGTTTAATTGAATTGAGTTGAATGCTGATCACATTTTTTCCCTCTTATTCCTGTTATGGAGCCCTTTAGGGCCTTTGGTTGGTTAGTCCTCAGAAAATGTGTTTCATGCTAGCATCGTGGGCTTCATTTGACTAGAGCCAAATGCTATGGGTGACGTCACACTCCCTTAGTCCACTTCTTTCTTTATAGAGTCTATGCAAAAAACAGGAGTTAACCTTTTGGCTCAGCAAGCACCCACCGAACCTGCATGCTGAAAAGAGCAGGTGCTTCTAATATTGTGAGCTTTGAGCGTGTTTATGGCCCTCAGCCTCTCCTCTCCCTCCAGACCCTGTCCTCTTTCATCCGCCTGTGGTACTTTTAGGGGCTTCCTGCTCCACCAGACAGAACGCTGAGCACAGATCCGGAGCATTGGCCCTCTCCTCCACAGTCCCTCTCCCCAGACGCTTTCCTTGCTCCCTCTCCTCTTCACTCTTTCTTCACCTTCACCACCTCTCCCCCCTTCTTTTGCTCCCTGTGTTGTTGATTGGGTGTCTGAGTGCTTGTGGCAGCTGTGTGTTGAGTGTAATAGAGCAGAGAGGCTAGTCTGAATACAGCAATGGGGAGAATTTGTTTATGTGAAAGATGCAGAGACCGAAGACAGGTCTCTGGGTGCTGCCGCCCGCCTCTCCTCCCCTGTCAGTCCGCATTCGCCCGGTGACAGCAGATCTGAGATGGTCCAAATATGCCAGGCGCGCACCCAAATCCCCCAGGATGCACCAGGAGAAGCCAGCCCTGCATGTGTGTTTGTTTATTCAGATTTGACAGGATGATTTGCAGTGGCTGTGTGTCGGGGCTAGCATGCTTGATCAGACCCTCTCTTTGCCACAAACTGGGCCTGTAGGCTTCATTACCACTGTGTGAAAGTGCCCCCCAGTTCCATTCCCTTTTCATCCCACCCCAGTGATCTAGTTCCCTGTGTCTGATATGTTAAGTTCAGCGGTGCCAAAGATGCAGGCTCGCTCTGTAATGTGTGTCCAGTCTCAAACAGCTCATTTAGCCGTGCCTTAACGCTAGCTCCTTGGCGGATTGCTTTAGTGGTATTTGTATTTGAATGTTCACAGCAGTTTGTCCAACTTAGTCCTGTCACTTTAGCCCCATGTCTTCGGGGGGTCCTTGCGTTGTGCTGGTGTCACTATGATGTCCAGTGATATCCTATTTAAATTAGGTCTGTCAATTGAATCACTAAAGCCTTTTTGGTCTTGTTTAAATCTGGTTGCAAACTCTATGTTTTTATAGGTTTTCGGGGAACAAGGTTGAACAGTCATAAAGCACTCTTGTAAAACCTTCTTGCACCTAAACAATCAGCATAGTTTAAGTTTCTAAAATACAATGAATCAGTACATTAAATTCTATATGATTTTCATTGGGGCTTGAGTAAGTTACTAACAGGAAACGCACTATAATACATCCAAAAAGTCTAAGTGAGGCTTTGCAATTGATCATATCAGGAGTTTCAAGTTGTCAATGAAAAATTGTCAATGAAAAATATAGAGGTTTTAAATCAACAGGTTAATTGACCTCTTTCACTAAAAGCATGTTGTTTATTTAGTTCAAACTAAATAAATTACACTTTTTGTATGTGAAATGGTTTGGATTGAAAAGTGTGTCTGTTCAACTTTTTTCTTATTATATTTAATGAGGGAAAAACATTGATAAAAAGATACTTTTTTTTTTTTTTGTCAATCCAGCCCTACTCTGAAGTACTTTGACCAAATTTCCTGAAACCTTGTACCTTAATATAAAATACTATTTAAAAATATCAATCTTATTCTAAAACAAATAAAACATATTTGTACATACCACTACTCTGCTTAAGCAACCTTGAGTAAATTCAGTGTGAAATGCAGTCTAATTTTCCACAAATCCACTTTCTCTACATTCTCGAGCAACACACTTTAAAATGACTGTATCCACAAATAGGTTAATGAATTATAAAAGTCCATTCTGCACCAGCTGTAGTTGGCATGTTGTGGCCTCCACTCTCTTCACCAATCATTTCGGATGCCCTTTAATTAGCCCACATTTTCCTCCCGTTCCTGGCTGTCTTCCTTGTCTTCTGCCTGGGGAGATGCTGTGCTTGCTTACCTTGCTGCCTCTCTAAGTGTTCCTGCATGTAAATTAATCTTGATTCACTTTAGCCTGCCCTACTGAGTGCTACAAATTACCCTATAGCCGTAACAGTGCCAGTGAAAAAGCCAAACTGCAGCACTTGATAGGTAGTTGCTCCACGTGTTTTATGCCATTACATTAGTGCAATAATGAATGCTCTCTAGTAAAAAGTAGTGTATTGTAGGTTTTTAATTCATCCTGAACAGCAGCAAATGTTTGTGCATCTCTGTGTTTTTCTAATGAGGCTCTCTCTAGGTAACCACGTGCCGCAGAGCCACTTAAAACCTACCCCCCCTCCCCGTCTCTCTCTCTCTTCTCCACCTCCCCCCTTCCCTCCCTGAACGCCAGCATCCATCTTTTCATTTACACAGACCTGACAAAATGAGCTGCTTTTGTGTTGTCTAATTGGAGGGGGAAAAACAGGCTTTTGACACAAACACAGTCAACACATTCACTCACTGCTCCACTTGTCTCTGTGCAAATGTGAATGCTTAAGGGCTTTAAGTTTTATTTCAGCCCCGCACAGTCAGCTGTGGATGAAGTGCTGCTTTTCTGCCTCAGATGCCCTCTGTGCAGGAGGTGTTTTAATACAGTCAGTTAGGGGTAAATCTCTGTGTTGTAGTTTTGTGTTTTAAACTTGAATTTTTTTTAAATAAATGGATACAATTTGAGGCATAAGGGGAATTTCTGTTGAGTAATGAGACTGTTTGCCTTTTGATTTAAGTGTCTAATGATTCTTGGATAAAAACTACTTTCTTGTTTTTATTTTAAAAGTTTTATTTTTTTTTATTCTTTTAATTATTATTTATAGTGTTTTTATTTGTTTGAACTAGTTTGTCTTAATAATGTCTGATAGAGCTATAGATTTTTTCTTGTGAACTACTGTGCAGCAGGAGTGGTTGTTTATAAATGTGCTAAATACTGTGGATTTGGATTACTTTAAAATTTATTTGAGCAGATTACAAAAAAATCATGACAGGAAAAAACACAGGATTTAATTAAATAAAGCATTTAAGATAAGATAAGATAAGATAATCCTTTATTCGTCCCACAGTGGGGAAATTTCAATGTCACAACGCAAGTTTCAGAAAAAGTAGGAAAACAAGAGCACACATCAAAAACAAGATAAATAATAATAAGTATATACAATCAAAATATTGTGTACTCAAAGGAGCTGGTGGAAGTTATAGCCAAATTTTCTACTCTAAAAAAAATGTTTTTCTGATGGATCAGTAAATGTAAATTTTAATGTCTGTGGTGCCTAGTTCTGATCCAATTTGACACATAGAATTTAAAATACAATATTCCTCTCTAGTTTGTCATATTGCTGCATGGGCTTCCATGTTTTTCTTCATTTGATACGTGCAGACAGATGTTGTAGTTCATCAATAACAATTTCTGCATATTGTGCTTTTTATAACATTAAAGTTACCATTGTCATTAGAAAAAAAACCATTATTTATTGTTTACTGTCCAAATATTAGTTGAATCCAGAAATCCATATAAAATAACCTTGAGTATTGACAAAGCAAGGGCACGCTGTGTGGGCATGTTTGTATGTGTGTGTGCAAATCAATGGCAATGAATGGGAGGAACCCCTGGACAAACCCTCATCTTTCATCTGGAATAACCGATATGATAAAGAGATGCTTCTCATCAATCTCTGTGTTTTCTCCAAACAGGGACCACGGCTCTCCCTGCTCACCTGATGGCATTTACTAACTGACCCTATATGGCTTCATGCTTAGATTCAAAATGCTGATCAATTGGAGTTAAGTGGACAGTTTGCTTTTCTGTGCTGATCTTTGTTCATTTCTCCAATTATAGGACGAAAAAGTTGCAGGTCTGTCAGGATCCACTGAGGGGCAGTGCAGTAGTTTTCAACTTGCAGCCAAAAGAGAGAGAGAATAAAAAAAGTGGGTATAAATCAGAAAAAGCTGCTGGTATGAGGAAGAGGTAACGATTGAATTATGTTTAATGGTGTCATTTGCAAGGGAGTGTTCTTTATTATAACAAATGATAAAAGTGTGTGTTTTAATGAGGGCTCATAAAGACTCCATAGACAACCTTATTTAACACAGTTTCCATTGTTTTGCACGTTTCTCAGGGTTAAGAAGGAGCAGAGTGACTTTCAGACAGGCCTCTCATTCTCCATTTGAGAACATGGCCCCAAGGTCAAAATAAACACAGCCCTCAGCTTAAGTCAGCGCCATAATCCTCAGTAAATAATAGGTGGTGTCTATAAATCTATTAGGCAGGACAAGGGTGATAAAGACATGGACCCTTCAGAGGCGGATTACCAAACAAAAGACCCTCATCTGTCTGGGTGAAGTCTAAGAACTGTGCTGCTCAAATACAGAGGATTAACCTGCCTAACTACAGCGATAGGGTGTTGTCATAATGCTTGTCATAATTACTATACTGACTTCTAAATACTAATTTTGAATAACTGTATTCCAATACAGTTACTTTTTTATTAGGTGGAATTCAGAATACTGTTACTTTTCTAAAATCAAAGGAATACATGGCATTGCTTGATCACAAAGTTTAGGCTTTAAATTGTGAAATTGTGCGTAATCAGTGAGAAAAATATAAACATGTTCTTGTAGTGAGTGTGATTTTTCCTTCTCTGATCAGTGATGATTAAATAGAGAACAAATGGAAACAAATATAAAGCTGTTTATATGTATATATATATATATATATATATATATATATATATATATATCCCTCACCCTCATCCAGCTCAGGCCCTCTACCAGAGGCCTGGAAGCTTGAGAGTTCTGCGCAGTATCTTTGCTGTTCCTAGTACTGCACTTTTCTGGACTGGAGATGTTGGATATTTTTCCTGGGATCTGCTGTAGCCACTCCTCCTTTAATTCAGCTATTTATTTATTTATTTATTTATTTATTTACTATACTACACATTTAGCATAGTTTTTTGGGGGATTATCCTGCTTTAAATTTAATTACCATTTATCGTCTGTATTTTTATAAGCAATATCCCACACTTCAAAATGTGTTCTCATGACTGGCCTATGGTGGGTCGGTATGTATTTATTTTTGCAAAGAAACATATAGGAAGCACTGTAAAATAGCACTTTATTTGGTATTATTTGAGATCAGTTTATTGGTATATGATTACTGGATCAAAGTGTGTTGGTCAAAAACATTATCAGTTCTTGTTCATTTTGATTTTGATTATCTTGCATAATCAAAGGGTAAATACTTTTCACCCAACAATACCCATTGGGTGGGCTCAAAATAGCAAATTAGGTCCATTTAATTACATGCTATTTGCATACCTTTGCATCTGGGTCTAGTTTCACCAGACTCCGTTATATAAATTATAAATATTAGCATGGTTAATTGATTTTTATGGATAATATTGAAGCAAATAATATCAAAAGATTGTCGTTTATGGTTGACAAAATAAATCTTGTCACAGTTTTTTTTTTGTTTTTTTACTAAACTAGACCCAAACAAAGTCCCTACATCTGCAAAACAGAGAGTGAACCACAATTAAACATAACAATTAAATACAATTAACTGTTCATTAAATCCTAATTCGTTATTAAAATAGAGAGAGATCCGCATCGATATTGGGCTGTAATGAGCGGTGATTGACAGCATGTTAAAGAGCTGGAGTGTCTGACATGCCCTGAGTGAGCAGATTATCAGAGTAGGTAAAGATAAACTCCCCTCTGTCTGTTTATGGTAATTATCTTGGTCCCGGTGGGTTTCTGCGTTTGACCGGGGCTTGGACTTGCTAATTGTTGTACATGAGAGTCACTTTTGGCCCTGATAGGAACAGCGGGAGGCTCATAATGTTGAAAAGATTCGGGGTGTGAAAGTGAATGGAGCCATATGACTACAGGTCACAGCCCGAGTGCTGTTGCTAGGATACTGCGTGTGGGGAGCAGGACGCGGGGGTGGCACCGATGGACTGCCCCCCCTGAGCCCCACCACCCTGTCCCCTGATGCTCTCCCTCGGGCTTTGGCTCAATGGGCTGTGCTGACAGAGGCTGAATGCTACGGGTGACAGGGGGTGGTGTCCTATTTGTCCCTAAATGCTTTTCTATAGACCCCTGATAATAGACTGGCTGGCTGTCCACCCCTCCCAGAGCACCCTCACCCACTCTGTCTCTGTCTGCTTGGCCCCCTCACCCCCACTGTCCCGCTTTCCTCCCTATCATGTCTCCTTCTCTTCTCATCTGGTCCTCCGTCTTTCTCATCTTTGGTTGCCTCGTGTAGCGCTATCCTATAGAAGTCAGTGTTTATCATACACATCTTTTGTTCCTTATTGTCCAGCGGTTAGGCATTCTAAAGGTGCAGTGTTTGATGTGGTCCTTAAGTCTTTCTTTGCACAAAACTCTGGGGCTAGCTTTTGATGTTAGCAGCTTGTTAACGATGCTGTGAAGGCCTGGCAGAGGAAGACTCTTTTAATGACACATTAGTGATCAAATAAAAACCAACAAAACCATGAAAGCCTCGGGAGTTGTTGCTTTGAGCAGAATACAGATTGTGATTCTTTATCAGAGCAGTGAATAAAATGAAACGTCTGCTTTGTGATCTGTGTAAACAATTAATATGTATTTTTGCTACAACATAAAACAACATAAAGGTTTGTCAAGGTAGGATCCAGCATTGACTATGATTTTTTTTTTTTTTTTTTTTTTTTTCCATTCATAAAAAATAAAAAAACAAACAGTGTCATAACATTAAACATCCAAGAAACAAGAAATTAATGAAAAGGAGCAGAAAGAAGAGCAATCTTATGTTATCTGCCCCATAAAATGTAAAAATGCAGGTGAGATTAAGAATTACATTTGACTTTTCACAGTTTTTCTCTTGTCGTCACCAAAGCAGACGCCACATCATATATGTTTCCAGGTGGGGTTGTAAGATTTGTGCTTCTCCACTACATCACTGCTCTTATGGAGTAAAGGTTAGTAAAAGGTTGGGAAAAACAGGGTCAGAGTAACTGATCATCTATCTGATCTAAATATATTTAAAGAGTGCTTTAATAAAAAGGTTGACCAAAAACCTGTACATAACACTTACAAAAACCTCAATATATTACAGCTGAATACAGTGAACGATAAGTCACAAAATTATGATTGATAAATCAACTACTCATTCTTGGTTAAAACCCAAAGAAAACTATACTTTGTCCGATATATAATATAATTTCTTATAGTCAAGGAGCAGTAACAGAGACGTTCAAGAGAAGCTATAATTTAGCAGACTGATGGCCCTCATAGTAAAACTCTCCCCCATAATCTAAAACAACCTAGACTACAAAATTACACTTTGTTGCCCATTTAAAAGTAACTATTCTGGGCCAAAAGGACTGCTTAAAGATTACGCATTTATACTCCACAAACTACATGACATTAAATTACTCATATGTGCCAAGATAGTCTCCCCGGAATCTACGGGAAACACTGGATGATGAGCAAAACAACACATTTACAGCACAACCTTCGAACTAGTGTGTGCTTTCAAAGTCTGTTTGCTAATTGTGTGTGTGCGTGTGTGTGTGTGTGTGTGTGTGTGGGTGTGTGGGTGTGCTCAGTATAGGGGTCAGAAGTGAAGATGTTAGCCTCTGGTCATTCATCATAGGCATGACACGCTCTTCCCTGCGCTGCTCTACGCACAGGCAATGTTTTATAAAAGAATAACACGTCAGTGGGCGCTCACTGGTCATCCATTACCCATAACACCCTGCTCTGTGGACCACCAGCCTCACCACCGCCTCCATACACATCTGCATATGGATCACACTGTCATTATTTCTCATTTCAGCTCTGACCTGCCTTGAAAAAAACTTTACTATTTGCACTAGCAGCAAAATGTGCAGGAGAAGCTATCAGGGCCTCATTTGAATAAAAATATAACAATGTAATGAATATGCAGCTGGCTTTAAAGGGCCCATATTATGCTATTTTTTGATCAATGTTATTATGTTGTTTCCTTATCAAAAGCATACTGAGAGTTGTGTTTTGTTTCATTCACACATGTTTAGCACACAAATCCTGCATATTTAGGCTGTGTTCTTCTCTCAGACAGAAAGCACTCCTTTCCACCTTGTGATGTCATGTGGGACATACAGGAAATGCTGCACTGTTTTTAAACTCCATACACATTCACTGGAATATTTTGGATGATTTCAGCCTTGGAATTGCCCATCTCTACTGAAAAAAAGGTAAAAAGGTAGCTGTTAACTTGATAACTACAGCTTCATGACATCACAAGGTAGAACAGCATTTTGAGCTTTGGAGATGTAGACAGACTAATACTGCAGGATTATTTAAACATGTGTGAATGAAACAACTCTGGGTTTTTGAGGAGCTTACGCAATGTTAGACACAAGAGCTCATAAGAGTAATTTTTGCGTGATAAAGAACCTTTAAATATGCAAGCACCAAGTCCATGCCACAATATGGTTATAAAATGACAATACAGTTTATTTTTATTCATTTTTTTCCCTTTTGTACCTGATAACAGGAAGCAACTTAGCAATTATCCGTCACTCACATTACATATGATTATTATTTGTAAAGAATAGCTAAATTTGTAAAGAATAGCTAAATACACAGATGTATTTTTTTTACATATAAACAACACTTATTGACTGAGTAATTTTGCTAATATTAAGAATTAATTAAGTCTACAAAGTTGTGCTTAAAGGTTGTATGGAGGATCTTTTTTTGTTTCGAAATGTCAATGATAGCATTATAGAGATGCAGCAGCCTTGTAATTATGATGACCAAAAAAAAAAAAAGAATTAAAATCCATCAGCTGTAGATATGGTCGGGCCAGATGAACATTAGCCAATAGATAACAAGGCTACCTCGTTATCTATTGGCTGTGAAATTGTCAATCAAACTCCCTACGTTTCTAGTGTAACTGACTTGCCGACACGCTGGGATTACATGGTTTATGTTCACCTCTAACGCTTTCCACAGACGCAAGACGCTGTTTACTCAACCAACACAGCGGTTCTTAACGGCTTTTTCCAACTGTAGCTTCCTCGCAGTTAGCACAAAGTTTGTTGCGATGGCAAACAAGAATCCACTACCAGTTAGCCGCAAAAGAAAGTTTGTTTTTGAGGTCGCTGAAAGAAAAGAAAGGGAAAAGGAGCGAAGCTAAACTAAGGTGGTTCTCAGAGATTCCTTCCAGCGATGGTGTGCACTGAAGCAGAGGGTCTAAAGACTGACGCGTTGGTCACTAAATTACTTCTGGACAGGAAACTTATGCTTATCATTTGAAAATGTACAGTATAGTTACAGCAGTAACAGCGATTTGGCTATATAGCACCGGCTATAAACAAGCAGCGTAAGGAGGCGGGAGGAGGCGTTTCTACTTAGGGAGCTGTGAGGGAGGGGGGGTGGTTTCACACATGCGCAACATTTGAAAAAGGACAGTCACTGGATTTCTCGTTCATTGGAAAATCCTCTATACAACCTTTAAAGGTTCACTATGTAACTTTTCTGGTGGAGACTCAACCAACTTCTAGTTTAGGTGTTGCTTTGATTGGAATGTCCAGTACATTGGCATTAAACATCAATCATCTATTTTACATGTTTTGCAGTTACATGTGTTTTTATTGCTCAAAAATACATCAAAATAAAATATGCATGTAAAATCCCTCAGTCGTCCAGGTAGAATCCATGAAATAAAAGATACACATTCTTACCAACATTTAGGCTTAATAGTATTATCTGCTTGTATCCACAGAGATAGATAAGTTTAGATAAGTTTTGGCAGCACTCATGCTTCACAGCAAGAAGGTTCTGGATTCGATCCCTTTCTGTGTGGAGTTTGCATGTTATCCCCATGTCTGGGTGGGTTTCCTCCAGGCACTCCGGTTTCCCCCCATCAACCCAAAAAAACATGTATCATAGGTAAAATCCTCCAGCTAACGTGGTCCTGCCCAAGCCTAGTAACATGATCATGGAGATGGGTCCCTCCCCGGGTGCTCCATGTGCTGCCCACTGCTCCTGAAAGGATGGGTGAAATGCAGAGGACAATTTCCCTACAGGGATAATAAAGTACTACAACAAAAATAACATGCTATATTGTGTACCATTTCAGCAATTACATTTTAATCAAAACCAGCAATTGGCAGAACCCCCTCCAGAAAAGTTCTACACTGCACCTTTAAATGTTGCGTTTCATCAGTATTTTGGTTGCAGCAGAGCAATGAAGGTACCATGAGTCGCGGGCGTTGTGAATTATTGAGCTCTTAGAAGAGTTTACGAGGACTATTATCTCCCAGTTAGTCTCACTTTTATGTGCATTTTCTCTGGGCTGGCCTGGAACCATCAATTTAATACTTTCATAAAGCCAGGTGGTTAGACAGCACTGAATCAAACTGTAGCCCCCGCGACTCCTCTGCTGAGAGCTAAAGTCACCAAGAGGAAAAGATGTGTGCGCTGGCAGACACTTTTATGGCCTCTTTTTACAACCAATTTGGAGCAAAACTTTAGCTTCCTGTTGCAATAACCATTTGAAAGTTGTTCCACCATCAACACCAAACTACCCATGTGCATAAACAGTGCTCACTTGTCTCAGAGGCTACAGCAGTGGGGGAGAAAAGACAGAAGCGACAGAAGACTTGAGTTTGTGAAAGTGCCATTCTCTTTGAAACAAATAACAAGCAGGAATCAATACTGTTGGAATCAAGTAGTGCTTGTGGCCACAGCAACATTTCTAAAGCAGCCATTCAATAAAAGTCTGATTCCATTTCATCTCGTCCCTCCTGTGTGAGATTGTGGACTGCATCTGTTTGTGCGACTCTTCCATTTGGACACACGGGAAGAGGGAAAAACACTGTTTACCTGAACTGCTGTGTTTTTCTATACATTTGAGTAATTAGTTGCAGTGAAGATATTGCATTTTTTTACTTTTTTTTAACCTTTTTACATTTTTTGTGACAAAATGTGTTTGATCAGACAATGTTGAAAACTTATATTAATGACTTTTCTGTTGTAACATCTATGAAGTTGGTCTGTCTCATTTTCAGTTAAATTTTATCTTCCAAGCAAAAAGTTGTTGGCCTGAAATCACACTATTCATGCACATATACTTTGCTCTAACCAGTAAATGTGCATTTCCCTTCCCCTCACTTTGGGCCTTTGTTGGAGTGGGAACATAAACACAGTAACATAACTGTATTCAGACTGTGCTCTAGCAGGGAGGCCAGGGCAAAGCAGAAGATAGCACAGAACAGGCTTAATAGTGTTTCTCATTTGAATGAGAAAGCAGCTTAATAAAAGAGCCATCAAAAGGAGAGAAGCAAATAGGTTTTAGCTCTAACAAGCAGCAGCACTAAAACAACTCAGGTCTGAGAGGTGCTCTGAAAGGATGGATAAAGCTTTTGTCTGTGTTTTCGGGGCATGCCACATCACACGAGCTGAGCAGTGATTTATCCTGGGCTCTGCAGGTAAATTGAAGCGGTCTTTCAGCGTGGTTTTCAGCTGCAGCTTTAATGAGAGCAGCCACGCTCTGCTCTGGTGCACGCTCCTGTCTCTTAAGAGCTCTTCCCTGTGCACCGGCCTCTCCACATTAGATCTGTGGCCTGCACAGCACTACAGTGAAAGGCCCGCTCTGAAATGGCTGTTTGATTCTGTCCCTGCTTTGCCTCTAAATGAATGATTTATTGGCTGTCAATGAGGAGGCCAAGCGTAATGGACAAAAGCTGCATGGCAGAGCCCCAGTCAAGAGGATGTTTTTGTGGATGTTCTCTTTGAGGGCCTCCCTGCTCTGTCTGGAGCTGTAATGAAAAGTAAACATGTTGCCACTGCCACAAACTTGTGCTCAATTAGGAATCCTGTGACATGACTTCATGATTTGTGTCAAATGGAACGATCCCTCATATTTATATGGAAGAAATAACACAAATATATGACTCTTTTGAACAATACAAACTCACTGTAATTCATATTCATTTGTGGGCTACTCTGTTCTGATTGAAGAGCCTTTTAATCTTTATAGAATAATTTAATAATCTCAATAAACCTAATGATAATAACTGTCTGTTATAGACATGGTTCAGTTTATGGTGGTGCAAATCTCCAAAGAACATTAACCCTAAAAGTCTTTGACTTCTTTCTGTGACCATACTCGCAGTTATCACAGATAGGTAAAATAAGGTGAGGTACACTTTATTGTCCCTGTAGGGAAATTTGTCCATTTGATAACAGTCTTTACTTATTGCTTCTTTTTCATCTATTTTACTTTTAATTTTTTTATTTAAAGTAAAAAAAAAAAAATACAGTCACACATGCTGTAACTAAAGTTATTTTTATGTATATATATATATATATATATATATATATATATATATATATATATATATATATATATATATATATATATATATATATATATATATATATATATATATATATATATATGTATGTATGTATGTATGTATGTATGTATGTATGTATGTATGTATGTATGTGTGTATATATATGTATATATATGTATATATATGTGTATATATACATATATATGTATATATATGTGTATATATATATATATGTATGTGTGTGTATATATGTATATATATGTGTGTGTGTGTGTGTGTGTGTGTGTGTGTATGTATATATGTATATATATATATATATGTATATATATATATATATATATATATATATATATATATATATATATATATATATATATATATATATATATATATATATATATATATAAAAAAAAAATGTGTTCCTCACCTTCCACGGTGGTTGGTCTCTCTCACCCTCATCAGCTCGGGCCCTCTACCAGAGGCCTGGGAGCTTGAGAGTTCTGCGCAGTATCTTTGCTGTTCCTAGTACTGCACTTTTCTGGACTGAGATGTCTGATGTTTTTCCGGGTATCTGCTTGAGCCACTCCTCCAGTTTGGGGGTTACAGCCCCGAGTGCTCCGATCACCACGGGAACCACTGATGCCTTCACCTTCCAGGCCTTCTCCAGCTCTTCCTTGAGCCCCTGGTATTTCTCTAGTTTCTCGTGTTCCTTTTTTCTGATATTACCATCGCTTGGTATTGCAATGTCCACCACCACGGCTTTGTTCTGTTGCTTATCCACCACCACTATGTCTGGTTGGTTCGCCATCACCATTCTGTCAGTCTGTATCTGGAAGTCCCACAGGACCTTGGCACGCTCATTCTCCACAACCTTTGGGGGAGTTCCCCACCTTGACCTTGGGGTCTCCAGCCCGTACTCTGCACAGATGTTTCTCACTATGCCCGCCACTTGGTTGTGTCGCTCCATGTATGCTTTCCCTGCCAGCATCTTACACCCTGCAGTTATGTGCTGGACTGTCTCAGGAGCCTCTTTGCACAACCTACACCTTGGGTCTTGTCTTGTGTATATATATATATATATATATATATATATATATATATATATATATATATATATATATATATATATATATATATATATATATATATATATATATATATATATATATATATATGTGTGTGTGTATATATATATATATATATATATATATATATATATATATATATATATATATATATATATATATATATATATATATGTATATATATATATATGTTTTTTTTTTTTTAACTAAATCTAAATTTCTAAATATATTTTTTTTTCCCTGCAGCTACTTGTCAGTGTCAGTGTCAGTGTTGTAAATATAAGATGTTCTACTAAATTCTGGTGTCCTTTTAACTGCTTACAACCCAAATCCCCATTGCTTTCATCTCTTAAACTGTAGTATTACAGGATCTTCTGTTTGGCCCTATCCCCAGGAGACAGTGGAGGTGTGAGGCAGCCGCCCCGGGCCTCACAGCCTCAATGGGCACTTTCTCCCTGTGAGCAGGTCATTGTTTGCACGCTGCTCCCCAGTGTCCTCCTTTCAGCGCTGCTAATGAAAAGTGACAGGACATTAATTGAAGCTCTTTAGGAAACCATCATCAGACACACATCCCCACTGAGGCCACTAGCAACTACAAGCTGCTCCTGCAAACCGCGCCCTCGCCCGGATCTGTCTGCTTTTATTGATGCTTGTAAATCTGCATTCAGACACAACAGATCATATTTCATGTACGCTCAGCTATGAAAATAGTTGTCTTGCATATTGACTGAAGTCCGGGTAAAATTCTGTTGAGAAATCTGGTTATAAATCTTGGAAAGAACTTGAAGATAAAAGACTTTTTTTTAATATGTATGAAATTATCAAATATGGGGTACTGTGCAAATCCACAGATTACAGTTTCTTTATTTAATTGCTATTGAAATAATGATAATAAAACACAAAACAGTTTTTGCAGTCATTGCTTATGTCAATATAGTTGAAAATGCCCATTAAACACAAGATTTTGCACATTAAATGTTATTACAAAATTATATCTTTTGACAAATGTAAAGACACAAATAACCAATGCAATTAATTGATAACTAACTATCAAGATATAGCTCAAAATAAAGTTGAATAAATGAATAGAATTGTCAGTGTAGTTGTGCTATACATTTTTTATCTTCACAAATTGCATATCTATATATCTATCTATCTATATAGATAGAGAGATAGATATAGAGATAGATAGAGAGATAGATATAGAGAGATAGATATATATATATAGAGAGAGATAGAGAGATATATAGAGAGAGAGATATAGAGATAGATAGAGATATAGAGAGAGATAGATATAGAGATAGACATATAGAGAGAGATAGATAAATATATACTTTAGACTGATTATTTTCAAATGATACTTCTGTCAATTGAACTGACAAGAGTTTTCACCAGTAAGCATTTTATCACTGAAGGTCAGAACAGTCACTGGCCACAATAACTGACCTGCTCCAGTCGGTTTGAGAGAGGAAATCTTCACTGGATTCAGCCTGTATGCACCATTCCCCTGTAGCCCATTCACCATCTGTGCATCTCTCCATCTTCTGCCTAAACCAGGGAAGGAAACAGTTGTCCCGCTTTGGATTTTAGAGGCTAAATGATGTCGCTAATCACTGGCTTTTAGTGTGCTTGATTTATGGAAAGCATGAATGGTTATAGGCTCTGAGAGTGTGTGTGTGTTTGTGTATAGGTGTCAGAGGCAGCCTGCGGGATAGCCTAAGTAGCCCTATTATTTATCGCCTCCGAGCGGCCTCTCTGAACGGAAGAGCGCCTCTCCAAATTGAAATATAGCTGAGTTTACCCTTCTGATTACCGCAGTAGTTTACTCCCCAGGCCCAAGGAGATCATTAAACAATAGGCACCACCAGCAGCTCAGCACCATTATGGGCTGGATAAATGCACACAACCAGACATCCAATACCAGTGACGTGCCATAAGTGGACCTTCAAGGCATTGTTCCCTCTTTTCCCCCCTTCAGAGCTGTGTCATCAGGCCAGGTGCACAAACCATCACTGGGCCTGACTTATTATTGCTCAGTCACAAAGATTTATTCTTTTACTATGGATGAAAAAGGCACTCAAACTGTGGCTAATGGATGAGCTTGTTTTATTGTAAAACAACTAATGCAGCGAGGAGCTCTGGGTGATCAGAATTCATTATTCATTCAAATATTGTAATGGGTTATTAACACAGGACACCTAAGTGCCTTCTTGGACTCATTGTTGTTTAGCTGTGTTCACCTAATGATGGTAAAAAGACGTTACATCAGACTCACTCACAGGCTCCATTAGGACCTTTAAATACTGTATTAAGTGTAGTTACTGTAGAAACAGGAGAGTGATAGCTACGTTTTATAGGAAGAAAATATATCAATAAGAGAATGGTTTAAATGAATAGGTTCATTTGCATGAACCTGTACTAATAACTAATACGCCAACTTGAGAATGTATTTAGGTTTACACTGGGTTTAGGTACAAGTCAAAATGACAGACATGAGCGTAGAAGTCTATTCACAATAGCATTTGGAATAGGTCATTGTAAAATGTGTATTTGTTTAGTCCAATCTTAAGCCCTGTGACCTTTGAGAGCGGTGGAGCTGTGTGTTTGAGCCCTTCACACACTGGTGCTCTGATTACTGTATTACTGCACATCTGTAACATCAGCTGTAACAGCCATAGCCCTGACATGAGTGTGAAGACACTGGTGTAAACATGGGACAGGTTTAGAGTCACAAAGGCCTGACATGTGATTACTTGTGTGATTAATAGCAGCCTCACTAAGTAATCCTTATTGGGCTGTGGCACAGTCTGCTTTGTGCTCCAACATGTTACCCCCAGAGAAGCCCAGGGCTTATTAGAAATTAGTATGTATGTCCGCACTCACGCCAGCCCAGACCGGCTGGAGAATCGCCACCAGTAATAATCAGCCTTATTCGATAATGGCAACAGAAGAGAAAAAGAGGTGCGCATGTTGCCCAAACTAGAGCTAATATGATGAGCTGACTCTAGAGAGGAATTTGACTCAAATAAAAGCCCACAATCTTTCAAGAACTAAATAAGAAGGAGTTTGCTAAATAACATTTGCCATCATTAGCTTTAGTTCTAACGCTGGCAAGGTTTGGGCCAATTACATTTTAATACTTAGGAGAGCGAGTTCTTTTGAATATATATAGTGCGTATATTCCAGATTTGGAGATTTGGCTTTGTTGTTAAGAAGATCTGTTAGGATGAACTGTTAGATGTTATAACTCCACATGCAGTGGTGTGTAGAGGCAGATTAGTGCTTGGCGCCCCTTTCCATCTCTCCATGTAGCGGGCTGTTTTTGTGGCTGTTGTTGCTGTCTGTCCTAACACATTTACCTTAAAGCATCAGCTCTCATTAAATGCCTGCTGGTGCAGGGAAACAAAAGGCGCCTGGCGAGCGCCTGTGTGCCTCTGACATGTCAGCCAATCCCCAGACGCTCCTCGAGCCGGGCTGTGCCGCCGAATTCTCCAACATATTTTTCTAATTTATGGATGGATAATAAATCAACATTAAGCTTTGGACAACAAGTTATACATCAGAGGGAGATGGCTGCAAACTGGGCCAGTGCAGAGACGGGCCCACATCTGCACTAAAGTCACGCTGCGCTCTGTCATTATGTGTAAATATGTGTCCTCTGCACAAACTCACTTTAATTTCACCCTGGAACTTGGTGGAGATGCAAACATTTTTAATGTGACCGCTTAGAGGTGGTGAGTGTGAGTATTATGAATAGGAAATAAGATCATTAGGATTTACTACTGGAGGGAAGGGGCTTTAAATGCTTCATAAAACTTAACACTATGAAATATGTGCACGTTTGCATTTTAATGTTCATGGACTGGCCTTTCACTGATGTGGTAGGTCACTGCTGCTGTCTGTGCTGAGGACCAGAGGAGTAACACCACAGAGCTGTGCAGATTCAACACTCAGAGACATGATGTACATACATAGAGTGTTTATATGTTAATCATGTTTGTTTGACTTAAAACAAGATTTTGAGAAGTAAGTATGTTGTGGCTAAAGATAAGCTGCAGTGAAGAAAATAATCATGTTTTTTATATATTACCCAGTACTTCAACAATGTCAAATACATGTGACTGCAGTGACAGGCTTTGGCAGTGATTACCGAGGAAGGGTAAACACATGTGCATTATGCAGATTATACACTTATTATTCTATTTGTTCACTTCACATTGATGTGAAGTGGTCAAATTTGTTTGGTGACTTCAGCCAGAACAGTTTTATTACTTGGGAATAAAATAACATTGTGCAGAGTATGAATAATTTTGAGCTGGACAGTGTATAAGATAAGATAAGATATGCCTTTATTAGTCCCACAGTGGGGAAATTCCAGTGTTGCAACGCACAGTTCAAGAACAGCAGGAAAATGGTAACATGCAATAAAACAAGATAATAGATAATGGCTTAAAAATAATTTAAAAATAGACTAAAAAATAGACTCTAATGTAACACACTGTTCCGGTGGAGCAAAAATATAAAATACCAAAAAACTGTCCAGTAGATAAAAATGCAGATTTTGTCATATTTTGTTCAATTTAAACAAGGACTGCACTGTGCAGGGTCTTCCACTGTTCAGGATTTGATGCATTGTGTGGTTAAGCGGGAGCTCCACTCTAAAATTATTAGACCTAATCATTCATTAACCTCCATTAGACTGATAGGAGGGTAAAGCTAACGCCTGATTACATTCCCACTCTGTGTCTGAGTGTGTAGATGTTGTGAGGAGAGATGCGTGCCATACATTTCTGCACATGTCTTCATGTAGTTGTGTGCACATGGAGGCTTTGTCATTCATTAGACTGGAGCACAATCAGAGCTAAACTAGCCATGGCGGCCTGACTCATTATAAAGCCGCAGGTTTATTCAAAAGCGCGCTCCAATCTCCTCTGCACCATATGCGTACAGTAATTACACAAGTGAGGAGGAGGAGAAGGTTAGCGCGCTGTGTGTGTGTATGTGATTATTTTTCATTCCATGTTTCGCCTGAGTTCTGCCCCTATAACTGAGGATCTAATCAATCTGCCGGCTATTAAGTTTGTTAATTGATAATGCATACTAATTAGGCCTGGCTCCGTTGCCACAGTGACGGCGAGAAGGTGATTCTAGGCAGAGGTCCAAATGGACTTTTAAAGCGGCGAGCGTGAGGGGGGAGCCAATGACTGCGCATATACTCACATAGTTGGTAATATGTGTGAAAAAAAATGAAGGATGCTGAATTTTCTAGGCACTTTATTATTTGACTCGTAAAAGTTACCTGGGTAACATGGATTTTCAAGATTTTGGTGTGTACAGTGAGAGGCTTTTACCACTAAAACATTTTCTGTATTTGTACAAGCTGATCACTTTTAGCAGCTTATCTGACATGTAGACCTGATGTTGACCTATAATGCAGTGGATTCATTTTTAAACTTCTTGAACTGTTTTTTTTGTTTTGTTTTTGTTTTTGTTTTGTTTTTTTAGGTAGGATCTACACATTTCAACACTTTTTATTAGTTTTGTGCAAATAAAAGTGAACCTGCATACTGTGTTCACATATCAAGGTCCATTCCTCTTAACTCACATTTAAGTATTTGTTCTTCTGTTGTTTTCCTGGTATAAAGAATGCTTAAAGATTATCTTCATCTCAATTTGACCAGTTCATTGTGTTTTCATTGGTCTTTCTCACCGCACATTCACACACACACACACACACACACACACACACACACACATTCATACACATCCACACCTGGGTGCACACAGACCATTCATCACAGGGGAGCCTGACTTATTATCTGCGCCGCTCAAGGTCAAGGAGATGCAGCAGGTAAATGGAAGTGTGGAGGTCAGTCGCTGTGATCTCTCTGTTACTGTGTTGAGCCGAGCTGTGACAGTGATGATAGAGACATAGCTCTGACAGCACGCTCCTGTTGTGTCTGACCCTCTGACACGCTGCTGTCCGACAGGAAGTATCCACGCTCCTCACGCCATCAGAACGCCACACCTGCTCTGACACCTCTCTGACAGGGGGGACTCTGGTCCTGCCATGGGCCTCTGGATGAGTCCAAACTGACATGATGTTTGTCAGAAACGGCAGCTCTCCAGATGGAAATGTTCTAGTGTCCTGTCTTTGGCTCTGTGAGGGGTGGTATGAACAAAAAGGGCAAAGTTTAATGTAACTATTCATTTTAACTGCTGCAAATGTCCATGTGTTATACTTATATAATATTAATATAATATACTACTCATATAACAATGTAACATCATTCTTTTACTATTTTTGCGATTGTTCATTTGTAGGATCTTTGGTGCATCTGGGGAGCACATGGCGGCAGCGTCTAGTTAGTTGGATTCCCAGAATGCAGTGGATGCATGTGTGCCGGTCGGAGTGTGCCTGAGAGGGGTGTGTGAGGGGGTAGAGCAGCCAGCTGGGCTGAGGGGTAATAAAGAAGGAGAATCAATAGGCCATGCAGTAGAGCCAAGGTGCTGCCATTTATCACTGCGCCTCTCTGACTTCCATCATTCATCATGCCCAATGAGGCAGCAAATAGGAAAATGACTATTTGTATCAAACACATCTGCACTCATCCACCAAGGTATTTTATTCCCATTAACTCAAAGAGTAGAATAGGCCAGTTTCAGTGCTGCCTCTGTGCCAGTGTTTATGTGTGTGTGAGATTGTATTTGTTCAGCCTTGTTCCTGCACACTCATTGGGAACACATTCATGGGGCTGTTGTTCTTTTCCTGAAAAATCTCCTATGTGCTCTGAGCTGTCTTCACTCGTGTGTTCACTCTGTCACGTGACCAGTCTCCTCCTGCTCAAATATTACAGCATGTTCACACAAACTTTATGAAAATCACTTGAAGACGCATTACGTCATCTGTTACAGCAAAGCAGATACACTACTTGTACTCTTAATTATTGACTTACTGACCAACATACATGTGAATTAACATATTAAAAATAATCATTCAAAACCTGTTAATGTCACCTGTCATTGAAACCAAGTGAATGAAACAATGCAGATAATAGTAATAAAAGAAAGAACACAGCTGTTGCATAAAAGCCCAGGCCATGTATTCACTTTTTTCTTTTAATTTAACTGGAATAATGAACTGAACTAGTAAGTCATGGATATGAAAATATTGTAGATATTTTACACACACAGATCAGTGACAGTATTTATTTTAGAGTACTGTAAATGTATGATAATTATAACACTAATATTCATGTAATATTTGATGCAATTGGAGTTTTAACACTATTGTTTTGTATTTTTGCAGCCTGTCAGATACATTACTCTGACACCCAGTTTTCTTCTCTCAAAGTGAGAGCCAGTGCATATAACGGCTGGTGTCAGGAGGAGTCCTTACATTAAGCTTGCCTTTCATTTTCATCTATAAATTAGTCAGACTCAGCTCTGCCCAGGGGCTGTGTGTCTGCACGCTGTAGCACTGTGCTGCAGAGGGTGGACTGTGCTCATTATGCTCTAATCTCCCATGAATGAGTCAAATCATTACGCACTGGTTTTATGAGCTCCCTGTGTGTTTTACTGGATTCTTTGTGAGACATTCATAAATTCATCATTTATCACAATAGTTTCAAAAAGTACTAAAAAACTAAAACAATTTAATTAAATACAACTGTTTTGTTTGTGTTATTTTTCTTGTTGCACTGACTGCATAAAAGTTTAAAAGGTTGCAAGTAGTAAATGGATCCTGCTGACTTGGTTGGGTTCATTTGGTGTTTTCTATTAAGAACCAGTATTAAAGCCAAGTATACTGGTATGTGAGTTGAACATTTGGTATATGTATGTGCCAACAGATGCAAATGCGTACTGAGAATAAATATTACATTAAGTATATTGTGTATACATATTAAAGGGATCAGAGTAAATACTTGCTCACATACACACACAGTCCTAATGGTGAGCTAAAACCAGACTGATCTTCATTGGAACAGCTTGAAGGAGAGTGTAATGCACCAAGGTCACTTAGCACATCTATCTGAGCTTTGGTCCTCTGATAAACGGCCCTCTGCAGACATCCTGTTACACTAGACCAGCCCAGCCTTAACATAGGTGTTCATATTTTGTATACCTTTTGCCAGTAACTATTTTAAATCTGCTTATGAAGGTGGTGAATTAGGTTAATATAATTTGCTCCAGAGTGTCATATCATTTCTAATAGGACAAATTTGTAAAATTACCTTCTTTATTACCAATTACATAGAACACTTGGTTTTTTTTCAATATCAATCAGGACACTAAGATAATGCATAATTAAGTCTCACTCGCCAATCTAAATCTGTGAAGTATCTAATATAAATCTAATAACAAAATCAAAGGCTTCTTGATAAAACCTATCCAACCATATTGTTGGCTAAGTGGTGTGAAATGAATAAGATAAGCAAATGCCTAATAAATCAGTGAATGAGAATAAAGGTAAGAAGGAAAAATATAGGATCTTTTGTTGGGCTGTAAACAGTGCAGTGAAAATATTATATATATTTTTACACTCATTAAAATGCATGGATGGCCTCACAGCATTCTGTCTGGATGAGGTGCGCATGGAGACACGTGTCTGAGCTTTGGGAAAGTCACCCAGCGTAGGGGTCGTCTTCACATTCATAAAATTCATAGAATTTTTCACAAACGAGTGAACACAATTTCTTACCAATTTTCCCATTATGCAAATATGCAAAATATCAAATCTGGAGCAATTAGAGGAAGCCACTGCTTCAAATTTGCCGCTTTGTGCCGTAATTGCAGAAACCTTCAAATAATTACGCAGCTAATTGGGAATATTTGTGACAGATACAACAAATTCTCCCCACAAATTACATTTCATCCGAGGAAGCAGCGTGCCCCACGAGGTCTCATTTTTGCTACATAATGAAGGGAAGTGGAAACTTGTTATCGCATTTGAGCATTACGCAGCTTTGTAATGTGGAATGATCAAATAAATCAGGCAGAAATTCATACATATTTCTGTAATCCTCTTCAAAGGCACTTTATTTGTGCAGGAAATAAGTGTCGTTCTGCTGATATAAGCCATAATGCAGTGCAGTTTCAAGGGAGGCACACACAGGGACGCGCCTGAAGTCGGAGGTCACCGCAGCTGCACTGCCGTACACATTCGGGCCTCTGTTTGACTACGTCCTCCTCGTGACCCCTACAAGGTCAGTGAACTGTCTGCGGACCATACACACGCATATAGCACGCACGCATCCACACGCCTCATAAACGCTGGGCTCTGCAGTTTGTAAACAAAGAGTGCAGCGGTGGAGCGGAACTGCGCATATTTATCACAAAGCCTCCTGATATCTCCATTGCGTCTTTGCGACGGGTACAAATGTATAGACGGCATCGGCCATTGCTCTGCACAAAAAAAATATTTGTTTTATTCTTGTTGAATTCCTTCATTAATTCACAAAATCACTGTTATCCCAGGCAGGCTACTGTGGTAGATATATTTGTAATTTATGCAGAGGAAACTTACATATGGGCCTAGTCTATAACCTGTTAGCCAGTAGCATCTTATCACTTGTGCTGGATAGCCTTGTCAAGTTGTTTGGTTATAAGGCTGCCAAAAACTGGTTGGTTAAATGAAAGTATAATTTGTAGACGACTGGGCTGGTTATTAGGCCAATCTCCTATTAATACTGGAATCACGATAAAATGACATGATTTAATTTTAGGCTACAGGTTTTGACTCTTTGAGAATTAATATGAGACACAAATGTCCGTGTTAATAATTTCCATTTTTCGTGCCATGCCGATTTTTAGAAGTTATTACATTTCAGCTCTGGGGGGAAATCCCTCTTCAGATCTATGGCAAGCTAGTTTAGTTTAAACAAAACGTGCTTACACACGAGCCCCGTTATTTATGGACCAAATATCCTTGTTGTGTGTCCAGCAGGTGTGATTGATGAAAAGACAGATCAGGATCCAGAGGGACAGGATGTGGCTCCAACCACGGGACAGCGAAGTGCGCTCTGCGCTGTCACAACTGCACACACAATCCATCCTTCCAGCTACGCGCTCCCACAGCACCGCACTCTATTTCCTGTTCTGTTTATAAATCCGCTCGCTTCTCCTTCACGACGCACTGTTGTGTTGTGGTTGGGTCAGTTGATTATATATTTCCTGATACGTCACAAACTGCCTGATAGGTACGATTTTTGTGTTGAGGTTTGTGGTGTGACCCGCTAATAGCTATAACCAAACTGTTACCTAATATCTACGCACACATTATAATAATGTGTGTGTATAATAATTTCACGTAGCTCAGAAGCTATGGTGGTGGATTCAAATGCGAGCCCGGCAGATGTTGCGCAAATAGCACCATGGACAGCGCATCTCCCTCATTCTGCGGTTCTCTGGTTCTGAAGGACAGCGCCATTAGCTCACACATCGCCTATCCCTAAAAAGCCAACATCTCCCGCTCTCCTTTAATGGCGACAATTAGAGGCAATATTTTCCCGCGGAGGCTGACAGACGTTGCTTGTAAGTCTCTTTTCGTGTGCGTACCGCCATTCTCATTACACGCGCTGATTAAAGCATAGATTAGCCAGCAGTGGCCCCTTGCGCTTCTCACCACCAGCTCGCTCAATATCAATTAGCGGCTGCGCCAAAAGCAGCGTGTCCACAGTGGTCCTGACTCAGGTTAAGCCCACTCACCATGTGCATCAACCCGATAATAGCAGACATCAGATGGGGAGATCACTTGAAAGGGAAGGGAACACGGCGACGGTGGTTTTTCGCCAAATCACTTGTCACTAGCCAAGGCAGAAGATCTCAGTGGGCCACGCTTCACCACCCTATTTAAGTCGGGCCTTATTTCCTCGCCCTCTTGAAAAAACTACAGTGTTAGTTTGTCCCAGTAAAACAATGTGGCAATTTTCAATGATATGATTTCATATTCTAGCAGGGCAAAATGCAACTGCAATTTCAACCTTTAAATTACTGGCATCCCACAAACGCTGCCATGACACGGTTTAGTCCCTCCGTGCGTTTCTTTGACCTTTTGAACTGATTATAGATTTAAAGGTGCCATAGCTAACGCCCACTGATAAAGTAAACTTAGTCTTTAGTCCCAAGAGCGAGCGCTAAATGAAGTTTCCCCAGCCTTTTCCGCAGCTCACAAACGGACAGCCTGTCCAATTAAAAGTAGCCATCGATTATAGATAGCTGACTGTGTATAAGGCAGGCAGTGCTGGTGTTGCGCCTCTGCCAATAGAGGCCTGGCGAGTGCGCGCTAACCAGAGCTGACATGAGCATATTAGATGTGGACTGGGTTAATTCACGCGCACTTGGCCCTTGTGTTTGCTCCTACCTGCCCAGCTTAAACGCTCATCATCTGGGTGCTTCCAGATTCTGTCGAAGAGCTACAGCCATTGATCTGAGGGGGATGTGGATACTGTATTAACGTTTACTGTGTTATTTTTTTCAGCGTAAATGTGCTTTTTGTGGCCAAAACCTTGTTAAAATTTCTCTAAATACATGGTAAAATATTCTCAAAGATAGTTTTCAAATATTAGACTACATAGCATGGAAAATAGCCTACCTATAATAATGTATAAAAAGTTTAATTAAATAGGCCTATGTGTATTGTAACCTTTAATTGTCTATTTATGGCATATGGACCTTTTATAGTTGGTAGTGAATTTTATTTAGACTCGTCACCAAGATTTATTTATTTTTTTTTTTTACCTATCCGAATCCCTGTCCCGGTATGCAACTAAATAAAACCGAGGATCACAGTTGATTAATAGGTTGAGGAGATGACAGCTCTAATGTGTGTGTGTGAAAATAGGCCCGTGGTTCATAGTTATCCCCTGTTATCGTGTGTGAAAGCCCCTGAACCTAATTCCAATTGTTCCCTCGCCTATTTTCCAGCGAGCTGCTTTTCCATTTACTCTGGAAAAACACGGTGGCAGGTTCATTTAAAAGCGCGCGCTCCACCCTCGCCATAAGCGCCGCTGCCGAGGAGGAGCGCAAATTAAGAGCAGGGCCCGTTTCATCACGAGCCCAAACACGGAGGGTGGGACAGACACACGGCTTTACCTTAGCATATGCTAACCATTACAACACGTAGTGATGGAACACAATGGGATCACCGCTAATTGACGTAAAAGATGACAAAGCGTCTCGGAGTTAGTGGGAAAAGCGTTGCGTATTATGCCGTATCAGCTCCGTAATGCAACTGATTAATGAAAGATCGGCCCCTACTCACTCAACTGATCCGGTGAAAAATGACTTTTGTGTTGTCATTCCGACAAGCCAGCAACCACAGCCGGAAAAGACTATTAGCTGGAATCATTATCAATAGCCATATTTTCAAACTCTATTATGGCAATCAGGCTTGAATTTATTCAATAGATTTAGTTCATTTGGCTGTAATTGATAAATAATCAAAATTTATCAATGTACTTGCACACATTTCACTAACAATCAGGGAAAACTGGCCCATTTACCAGCTGACTTGGTCCAAATTAGAGCTAAATTGATGATCAATTAATCTTGGGAGGGAAGAATGGTGTTCAGCGACAGAAATGTGTGGAGTGGGAGGGGACGAACAATGTAAAAGGATGGATGAGTGGCAAAGTGTGGCATTTGGAGCTGCGCAACTAACAAGCTTACGTTGCGTCTGTTTTGGAGACGTGATCGTGCTTCACACTGGCCGCATGCACGTGAGACCAAATGATGCCAGTCAGGAATAAGGTTACACCCAGTGATTCTATGTGTGCTACACGTGGACAATTAGCAGCACAGTTTCTAATTTAATGCCAGAATTCAAACTGGCCCATCTTCTCTTTTACCAAAGCATCCTGGGTATATATATATATAAAAAAAACTGGGCCTGTATGTTGAACTTTTATTTTGAACTAATCATTTTCAACCCTGGCATCAATTTTGTAAGTTCTGTCCTATATGATTTGTGTCTCATTTGTTCCATTCTCACTCAAATTATCAAACAAGTCTTATACACATACACATTTGATTGATTCAAGATTGAGTGGTGCTGGAAACAAAAGTTAAACATTTGCAATAGAAAGCCATCTGTAAATACTATGAGTGCTTATTTTTCATGTTTCTTCCTCACGATTGTTGCCTTTTCTTGATCTGTGTTGTCATGTCATTTGGCCAATATAGAGGACTTGTAGAGTAGGAATTTCATGAATTTGTTTGTTCCTTAAGTCACAGTTTCTATAAGAGATTGGGTCAGAGTTAATTTATTTTATTAATACAATAGAACTTTTAAAAGGAGGAATACAAAATATGTTAAAACTGACATGCCTTTGTGATCACTCCACCATCATTAAATATCAAATCCTTCAGTCAATAAACCATTTTGCTTTTAATCATAATATACTGATCATATAGATGCACAAGGATAGCGGTGGAGCATTAAATACAGATCAAGATTAACAGTTTACCAAGTATACTACACAGATTTTATTAGCCTATAAGCCACATCAGGACTATATAGAGTGAATAGGTCATGTCTTATACTGGAAATGTAGAAGTGAACTATCCACTGTATCTGGTAATCCTGTGGTGTTTGGTTCATATCATCACTGAAGCTCTATTAGGGAACAAAAGTTGCTTGCTGAATGTTTTTTAAGATTATAAAATCATGTATTTTGTAATCTTTGTGGGAATAATTTATTAACTTATTTAACTTTGAACTATTTAAAGACTTTGGAAGACACCAAATATCCCAACTGTACAAGAATGCGTTGGTATATGACTGAAATTGCATCTCATGAGAGCATGTTGATTGAAAGGAAGGACACAAGACGCCATGAGAAAGACTGTGGGACTATAAAGACGAACAGATCGACAAATCAGTGTCTAACTAATAATTATATGTTTCCTTTGACATATTCTTTTTCATTGTAGGTGTAATTTTATGAGCAATTGGTTGTTATTTTTTCCTAATATTGTAAAACTGAAGGGGTACTATTTGAAAAGCACAGTATCTGTATGTGTATGATGAGTACAGAGACAGTGGCCTGAGCAGAGTGTCTGCGACTCACTGGCACCTGCAATATAGCACTATATTTTTTGACTTATTAAACACTAATGATTTTGGTTTTAGATAAAGTTTGCACGATTGTTTTATCAAGATGTAATATTTTGTGTTGCAGTTACCCGGTGGCCCACCGAAAGCTCCAGCTGGTTCCTTGGAGCATGTTGTTAAAGAAGTAATGCTAAATAACAAAATACTTGAATAATCTAACGAATTGGTTCAAATTTTCAAGTGAATCTGTCTTATCTAAACAGACGACCAAAGAGATGATCGCTCGCTCTTGTGCCACAGTTGTCGCACATCCTTTTTACGGTAAATCAAAACCAATGCTTCCTCCTTTTTTCTTCCCAATACTTTTAGTTTCAAACATCACTGAAAAATGCCCTTTGTCTTGCTTTTACGTTCTCTTTTTTCCAACTCGAGTGCACTTTGTAACTTTTCTGGTGGAGAGTTTGCTACCAGCTTGTCTCCATGGAGATGTTATTGCTTAACCGGAATGTTCCACAGTTTGGCATTAAACAAATCTATCTGGAATTTATTCAATTATAGTGAAAAAAATCCTTAAAAACTTTGTTACTGTAAGTGGGCTTGCCTCTAGGGGTGTGCAAAAATATCAACATTTTGATATATCGTATTGTTTAATGTGATGATACAGTATCGATATCGTGGACTTCTGTATCGATAGAAGATAAAGAGTATTTTTGGTATATTTTACTAAATTATTTTGAGACAGCGCAACAGTTTTGTTACTTGTTTTAGAGGAAGGAAATGCGTTTATTTATACATTTGACATATTCACTGTTTTGATGAATAAAATGGGTGTGTTTCATATGAACTTTGGCGCAGCACATCACGCAACGGCGAGGAGGCGCACGCAGTGCAGACGCATAATGAAGCCGTGACGTGAGCGCAGCGGCTGCGACTGACCGCAGGTTGGAGCAGTGTGTGTTTGGAGCAATGAAAGTCCCTCTGTCACAGAGCCACCGTCACTGATTGTTCTTCAGTTCTCTTTAGCACCATCTGAGAGAGGCTACACTCAAACAAACTGAACTGTTTTGGTGTGGTGTTGTGAAATATGGAGGAAAGATTCTGTTGTAAAATATGTCAGTCTTGTGTGCAATAGATTTAACGCAGTTTGATTACTAAAAACCGCGAAAAGAATGGACACGGGATTCTTGATCTCTGAAATTGCTCTACGAAATTGCATTTGTTTTTGGTGCGCTTCCATTAAAAGTGTCTCCTCGCGTGTAAACAGGCGATGCGCTGCATTAACCCGAAAGGATTGTACGCGCGCGATTTTACTGAGACAAGATTGATGTGGTCCAGTTAAGGACTGAATGAGACATAAGGCAATTCACTGGGTTCCTCTTTTTGCATCAGGGGCCGGGGCCCATCTGAGGATGCATCTCTCGTTTAGAAAAGACGTTTCAAATAACGCTCGGACTTTTAAATAAAGTCTATGCTCATGCACATTTTGAAGATCTGGGGAGTGCGCTGTACCCGTCTAGACCATGCTCCATTGCACGTGCTCATCTTGTGTGATGGCGCCGTCATCGTTGCCCTACTAGAGTGACCCATGGCAATGGATACCTGGATGTGGTGTAGGGCAGGCCTATTGAAACACATCTGGCAGAAGCGGGCTCCGAGCGTGGTGCCCTGGATACGCACTGATCAATGACTGTCCTGCTAATTGTATAATAAACATACTGATGGGGCGCTGCTACAAGGGCACCACGTGTGATTTGGTTTGCACCTAACAGGCTGAATACCTTTAATTGCGTAGGCACTGATGAAAAGTCGATGCTGTTTAAAGTACTGCTCGTTAACATGCTCATATCCGTCTGTAATCTTTCTTGAGTTTATCCCAGAATATTATAAGGGCGTCGGGCATAATGACAGGGTCACACATTGATGTTGTGTAAAGGTAGTAAAAATAGTAAAAAGAAATATTTATTTTGAAAGAAACCAATTTGTGTGTTTACATGCGTATGTGAAAACAGCCTCGACATGGAGGAGGCTTAAACAAACACAGTGAGATGTTAAATAAAGAGTAATTTAACCACGAAACGATAATAAATCAGAGGGTGGAATGGCATAGGTCTAAATTCAATTGTAGCGCCTCGTTCGTGCGCGTGATGGCGTGTGCCTGCACTGTTGCAGAGAGGTGAGAGTGTGTAACACGCGGAGGGAGGGGGACCACGTCTCTCTGACTTTTGTGAGCCTGCACTCTGATTGGCTCTTATTTGAGGAAGCGCAGGACTCTTTGAACTAATAAGCGCCTCCCCATCGCTCTAAAGGGCATTATAATGCAAGGGACCCCCTTTTTAACCACAAACCGAATTTTCCTTCATTTAGAGCATATATGCTTGGTAAATTGCTTCAAAGTTGCTGTAGTAGTTTTTGGTACGGTTCGCCCTGGAGCGTTACGCGATGCTTTCTCATGCCGACCTCCTGGATGCTCGGCTTGGTGAGTTATCAGCTCTAAACAACGGCCCTAAACTCCACTGTAAGATTTCAACTTATTGTTTCACGTTGTCAATTGATAGATAGCCTTTGTAGTTAATGATGTTAGTCGCTAACTGCTTTGGTGGTATTTTGTAATAATTATAGTTGATGATAAATGGACTGGATTTATTGTTTGCCTAACCAGCTTTTCCTCGAGCAGCGACTAGTTTAAAGAGCGTGCGTTGAGCTGTGCTGTTCTGTGTTGGTCTCAGGGATGAAGGATGCTGCGGAGCTGTTGGGACACAGAGAGCCACTCAAGTGTCGCCTGGGTGGAATGCCAGAACCCGGCCACCCGGGAGACATGGCCCCTGGCGCGGACTCTGTGGAAGGCACCACCATGCTGCCCAGTGAAGACATTGCCACGGTGGGCTCCAATGCGGGAAACATGACAGTGAATGGAAAGGAGCAAGAAAAACAGCCGCAACCGCCACAAAGCTCCAGTCAGACCGCCAGCCAACAGAAGCAGAAGCGGCACCGGACGCGTTTCACACCCGCACAACTCAACGAGTTGGAGCGCAGCTTCGCAAAGACGCATTACCCTGATATTTTTATGCGCGAGGAGCTGGCTCTGCGCATCGGCCTAACAGAGTCCCGAGTTCAGGTAAGTCTTCACAATACGTTCACCTTTTTAGATAAATACACGCGCATTATCGCGTCAAAAGTGTACTGCAATAGGTTTACATTAATGTCCTATAGACATAATACTTTTGTGCGTTTATTCTCATTGTGTGTTTGCACTCTTACAGAGTATTGGTTGTTAAATTTTAGCATTTATAATTTACATGGTATTTATTATATATTCACAGTTTGTTTTAAACGTGCTCTGTGCTACTTTTGGGGACAAGAATATCGATTTATATTCAAACAAACATTTAAGTAATTAATATAATTACATAATAACTATTAAAATGCAATGCGGGTTAGCGACAATTGACAGAGATAGATATATAAAATAAATAGTCTTGTCACCAAACTGGGCTTTAAGTAACAAAATGGGTCTGAACGCCTTATTAACCGCTGATGTGGCATTGATGCAAATTATCCCATTGAAAGCAATAAAACAAGCGCCACTATTAGTCACTCCACCAATGTGTGCTGGTTGCTGGATTGCTGAGCAAAAGGAGCTACAGGACGGGGTCATGTGCTGTTGGTAAACACTGAGGTCGGAATGCGCGTGAAGGACCGCGCGTCACCCGCTCGTGTTCTAAAATGCTCCATCAGCGACGTCTTAATAGGACTCCAGAATATATTGTACTTTTTTAATGGAATGAGAAATTGCATTTTCTTTCCATGGGTGTAATGGCTTTGGGACGTTTCACGGATGGCTGAGCGAAATGAGAGCGAGATCTCACTTTTAATATAGGCGCTGCTCACAGCCTCGCGCGCGCATTAATCACGCTGTAACGTGGTGAAATCTCTATAAAGCTCGAGGACTGTGCCGCGTGTTGTTATTTCTATTGTGCATGCCCTTGGTTTTATCTCCACACCGTTTATGCACAGCACTGTTGTAGATTTATACCAGTCTATAGGCCTACCACTGATATATATATATTTTTATTTAACCAATGGTCGTGAAAAGAATATAGGGAAAAAAAATCACTGTCGTTTATTGTATAACTGCACTGTATAGGCTTCTTTTTCTTTAGGGCTATTAAAACAATACAGTTACATAAACAAAAAGCTGGTGAATAGTCATTTAGCTGACCTAATTGACCTTACTACCATTAAGTCAGTTTAGATAGATTTCTGAATTCTGTCACGGCTCAATCCGTGTTTCTCTTGCAGGTCTGGTTTCAGAACAGACGCGCTAAATGGAAGAAGCGGAAGAAGACCACCAACGTGTTCCGCGCTCCAGGCACTTTGTTGCCTACTCCGGGCTTGCCGCAGTTTTCGGCTGCGGCTGCAATGGAAAACAGCCTGTGCTCGTTCCACGCAAATGACTCCCGTTGGGCCACGGGCATGCCGGGCGTATCCCAGCTCCAGCTGCCTCCAGCACTGGGCCGTCAACCTGGCATGGCACAGTCTCTGTCCCAGTGCAGCTTGGGGCCCGGACCGCCACCAAACTCCATGGGCCTGTCCAACGGTCTCACCTCAAACGGCTCCGGCCTGCAGTCCCATCTCTACCAGTCCCCATTCCCTGGCATGTCGGCGTCTCTTTCTGGCCCTACAAACGTGTCGGGCTCACCGCAGCTGTGTAGCTCCCCGGACAGTGACATGTGGAGAGGGACGAGCATCGCGTCATTGCGGCGCAAGGCACTGGAGCACACAGTGTCCATGAGCTTTACTTAAAAGTGACTTTTGTCAAACCCCTGATCTAGGCCTCTGCTGTGACGCCCAGTGAGAAAACATGGTCCAAAACTATCAAACTGATGCACGGACAGGAATGGCTGGTTCGGGGTTATTTATCTTGTAATTCAAATGGATTTTAACACTTACTGATGGTGAATACTATTGTAATGACATAGACTATAGGCCGTTTGCGAAGAGCCAAACAGTCGTTGTATTTATGTTTTTGGGTGCGTCATGACGCACACATGTTATTGTGTTCAGGTGAAGTTGTGTTATGTCAAACGGTTATTTATTCTGGCAATACTTGCTAGGACCTACTGCACTCGCACCACAGGACTTGTGCACGTAAAATGTGTCCTCGGGTTATTTGGACTAAGTTGGCCTGGGGGCAGCCCTCAAGAAGGAAAAAATACACTGAGCGTCAGTGGCTTGCGCTGTGCGGATGTTGTGTGTACATAAGACATTCTTACTCTGTTCCTCTGGTCTTTTTGTGACATGTTTAACTTATTGTATGTGCTATTATTGAGGCATTTCCTAAATGTTTGTTCTCATATCAAAATGCACCACTGACGGGTTTGTACAAATTTAAAATGGCAAACAATAAAAGTAATTTTCAAGATTGTCAAACCACGAATGATTTATTTCTCTATATTAAATTATGATAATGTGATGGTTCTGGTTTTTGTCTGATGGATAGTTAGCAGTTTTCGCAAATTGAACATTTCCTCTTAATTATGGCACAAGTCCAGAGGCGCGCGGCCACTATGTGCTGAGCGTGTGTCTTTTATAATGCATCAATGGGCCTATAGCTGTAACAAGGATGTGTGTGTTTACTCTGATGTTGTCGATTAGGGCATTTTTTAATTATTATTATTATTATTATTATTGCAAAATTCAACATCGCAATTATAGCGGTACACGCGTTAAGGCGCATCCTGAATCGATTCCTCTGTCTAATAGCTATTAAAATGTTAAAAATAATTGGCGAGATCGCTTCCTCTTGTTTGTAACCTGTTTAACACAAATAATAATACGAACAGTAAGTTGTCTGGCATAGTGTTACCTCTTATCTAATCACCACTCTCTGAATTTCCCCATCAAATACGTTACAAACTTTGTTTGTATTGTTGATAATTCGACATTCAAAACGCAGTTCCTTAGTCAGTAAATACAATTTTCCATTATGAAGGCGTGCGTCCCTTGCTGTCTGTGTCAAAGTTTGTAAGTGTCAACTTGAGGCTGGAATCACAGCAGCTCGGATTAATCAGCGTGTTAACCTCATCTCGTTGTCAGCGCGGAGGCCAATTTATGGTCACGGGATGGTAATTGATGAGATGCGGCTTAGCGCAAGCAGTCGCGCTGCCTGTAAACTTATAATTAGACTTTCTGTAACAATGCTGCGGGTTAAACAAAGAATTAATCACAATTATCAAAAGAGTATTACTTTCCTCATACTAAACAGTCGGTTTCCACCTTTTCTATTAACATAAATTGTTTGCCGTAATTTGCTGAATTATTGAAAATACCAGTCTAAGTCAAGACCCTGGAAAAAATAATTTATCCCTCTCAACCTTATATTTCCAAGCCTGGTGTTTCTGTTGTATCAAATTAGCCACGAAGAATGCCAAACAGCAAATCTATTTTGGATTTTATTTTATACGCTATTTGTATTTCAGAGGTGCACGGGGTCACGTGTAATTAATGGCACTGGTATATTTATTTAACATGAAAATAACAACGAAAAACACAGACCTATAATGTCATTGTTGAATGCCATTATACATTTTTAGACTGTTAAAGAATTTTAATCAGAAAGTTAACTTTTGATGTTTTAGCCACCAAACTTTTACTGCTTGTTTTGACAAACCGGAAATACAGTTATCTGTTATCTGTTATCTGTTATCTTTACAGAGCATAAAAATAGGATACCTTTACATATTTGGTCCCAGATTAAATAACAGTGACCAGTAAAGATCTGACTAATCAGATAATCCCAATAGGCCCAGTTGTGTTTTTGGTGTGTGGTTAAAAAAAACAAACAAACAAAAAAAAAACCCAAAAAAACAGATAGTTAATAGATTTTTAGAAAAGCCTAACAATTGTTAAAATACATTTGATAATAAATCTTTACATTTTTTTAATAATCTTATGGCTCCATAAATCAGACAATGATTTCAAAATTGTACCTGTAAACCACTGTATTTTCCTCCTGGTCTTATGTGGTCCTGCTCACCACATCGTGGCCAGTGCTGTGTCCTGGGCTGCAGTAACAGATGTGAAATCACATTACCCAAACGCAGCAATTAGTCTCACTCGCTTGTGGGTTAATGAGTTTGTGGAAATGTGCGACCCATTCCTCATTAGGTAATTTCTCATGCACTGATGAGAGAAGGAGAGGGAGACACGTGGATGGCAACTCTGCACTTCTTGCTACTGTCAAATGCATGCCTCCAGATGTAAGGGGAGCACACCTGAACAATCTCCTTATGATTAAGTACAGGACAATTGGTGTTTTTCAGATTTAAATAGGGGCAAGAAACAGTTTTTCCTATATAACATAGTACTTTGCCATGACCTGTCACTATAACACATTTTGAAGAACAATATAGTGCTACAGAGGGATATCACGATACACGATAATACTGAAACTACTTTATGCCACTGACACAATCAAAATAAAGCAGGATAATCCCAGTAAACTTTTTTTTTTAAAAATACAGTATAATTAATTATATATTTTAATTATAATTAATTATATAGATTAATTATAATTTAAAAAAAAAACATCAGCTACAACAGATAAATAGCAGAAAGAACCAATAATTAGTCCTAAATGTTATTTTTCATCCCTCAGCTCAAATCTTACTGTATTACATAAAAACTGGCAGAAACCTCCCATCACTATTGCAACTAAAATATGCATACAATATAATATGCATATAATATTGAGCCCCAACATATATTGTTCCAGCTTAACAATAAATCAATATAGTAATAACTGTAACAAGCCTAGCCATGAATGTCCAAAAGGTAAATGAACAAATGTTAAATCTGATTTCTGACTATTTACTAGACCCAAGAACTCACTGTGTCGTCAACAAAAATCAACATTTTAAGAGTATTCATTTTAGCTGCATCTCCCATCTGTATTAAATTATTATTAAAAATATTATTATTGCAATGTCATCTGAAACTCAGTTCTTCCAGGATGGTTCACTTATCTCTGAAATAAATGGGAAATTCCAATACTCAGCCCCTTGTAGTGGCTGTTAAATGTTGTCATTAAGTGCGGCTGTTGTTTATGTGTTGTCCAGGCCAGTTTGTGAGAGTGAGGCTGAATAGGACTCAGGGCAGACTTCTGTCAACACACAATGGAGGACTACAAAAGAACCAATTAGCAATCAATTAGTGGCATGTTTGTGTCCTGCACCTTTTATGAGCTGCACTGGAGAGCAGGTTACCACTCGGCAGCTCCCATTCACACACACTAGCTGCTATAGCATACACACTGAATGTTTTTCACTGAGTTATGGTAGCCCAGTGATCCCATAGTTTGAAGAAGACACATACAACATTCTCCTCAAAGGTGTAAATTGAAAATTAAGTACTTTTTTACTCTTTTGTTTAGAGAAGTGATTTAATTAGTGCAACACAAACTTTATTTATAACTTAATTACAACCAACTTAGAATTTCATCAATAAATTAGCAAAGAAACACACATAACAATAACTTGTTACAAAAAAAATATGACAACATGAATAATTAGCCATAATAGTTTCCATACAAGTTGGCCAACTGCTGTTAATGTTATTACATTTTTATTATTACTAATGATTATTATTAAAACACATGCCAACCACCCAAGTCTTGATAAAATGTTTATTAAAATATAGTGCTGTATATATTATAGTGTGTTTAGTTAACTACATTTTTTTTTGCTTATTGAAAAAATCTACAAGCCAGAGCAAGAATGCACCTCATGCTATTGACAGTACAGATATGGGAGTCCAATGAGATTCAGGATAATATTAAATGGGCAACTTTTAATAATTAATAAGATATTTTCATCTTACCAGAAACCTGCCAGTTGTATTATGGCTGTAGTGTTTTTCATTCATGTAAAATACACATTGGTTTGTGCATTACAACACACTGAAACAGAGTAAGAAAGCACAGTGACATCTGGAGAAGTGGCGAGAGGAGCGAGTGCCTTTCATAATTACAAGTCTGCATCTCAACCAGCTCCATCCATCATCATCAGGACCAACATCTGCTCTGAGCCTCTGCCCCCTTTAAATCTCCCTCTAACCCACCTGCACCCCTCCTCTCCCTCTCCTTCCTTCTCCTATACTTCCCTTTCCTGCTCCACTCTCACCCACAGCTCCTTACGACCATCCTGACTCACATCCGAAGCAGCCCCATTACAATTTGTGGCATGTGTGTGTAGATTTGTTTTGCTTGCAACCATCTTTAAAATCAATATTTAATGATGATGTTATCAGTGCTTTTATGTGTAATTTAGCCCAAGTGTCAGTATGAATGAGACACTGTCAGTTTTATGGCGTCGAACATTTATTTTCTGTTAATGGCTGCTCCTGCTGCTGCACAAAGTGAAGCCCAGTGGAAGTCTGATGGATCTGTCTGTTTGATCTGCTCATGCATGCATACACAGCCCTGCTGGAGAACACTGCATATTTGATCACATGAGCCTATAGAGCAAAGTATAGCATGGGGTTTGACTTTTGCAAAGAGCCAGGAGTGGCAACTTTCATTGTTGGTTTATTTTATTTTATTTTATTTTTATAAAACATAAACAAGAAAACATCCTCAGTCTTAGACTGCCTTCTGAGTCATTTATTTTATTTTTACCATGAACACAAATAGTTTGATAATTGTTAAGCTAAATGTTTCACAAACCTCCAGGGTGGCCTTTAGTGAAATATTGTGAGAGTGGGTGGCTCTTGCTATTATAAGGTTTTCGCACAAAGTAGTTCTAAGAACTGAGTTCCTATAGAAAACTGGTGACGCGAGCTCTGTGCTGGGTGTGAGCCACATTGCTCCAATACTGAGACAAACAAACTTAAGCATGTGCTGTTAAAGGCTGTTAAAGCTAGTTACATTAAGGCCTTGGGTGGAGAAGGTTAAACAAGAAAACTTAACTTAACTTAACTTTAACTTAATTTTGATTTGATCCTCCTACTCCTTTTGAGGACTCAATGCACACAAAACGGCAATGCTCTAACAATAGTATTAATGATTTATGTAGCACCTCCTTTCAAGACACCCAGAGAGCTTTACTTTGCATTATTCAGTCACTCCACGCTCAGTGGTGGTGAGCTACAGACTGCGCCATTGGCACCTTCGACCACCACCAATCACTCTCACACCAGATTCATACTATGTCATGTTGGTGATGTGTCTTGCTTAAGGACACAACAACAATATGCCCTAGAGCCACGGCTGCCCCAACCCGGCACCTGGTATTCCCAGCAGTCTCCCATCCCAGTACTAATCAGGCCTAACCCTTAGCTTCCAAGATCAGACGAGACTGGACATTTTTCCATGTGGAATGGCTGCAAAACCATTCAAATAAACACATGAATGAGTGAAACTTTGTAATCGCCAAAGGCAGTGTTGTGTACATAAATCTCACACCGGGCCACATCTTGCCACCAAGTTCAGTCCAGTCAAACTTTATGGTCTGACTGGAAAGAACTTGCCACCGGGGCAGAAAACTGACAAAAGTATGTCTAAGGACTAGTAAAATAAAAAGTCTCAGGAATTACAGAAAATTCCTAGTATATCTCTGTATTAGCCTGCAGACTTAAAGTTGCATTATGTAACATTTCTGGTGGAGGGACTGTCAAAAGCTTTTCTTCATAGAGATGTTATTGCTTTGTCTGGAATGTTTCACAGTTGGGTGTTGTTATTAAACTGTTCTATCTTCATAAAGACCATGAACACCACTCAGTTTTTCAAGGTATTTTTGACGTATAAAACCATGGACCCCCAACCAAAAAGTTACAAAGTGCATCTTTAAGGATACCGGACGACTCTAGCCAAAAATGGGCAGTATGATTGATTTGAAAATGTAAACGTTTCATAGAGCTTGAAAATCATCTGTGTCTACATTTGAATATAAAACATTTCATATCCAATTGGACACATTTGTCTGATGCAAACATTTTCGAAACCACTGCAATTACTTTCCCAGATAGAGGTGTGCTGGCCAACACTGTTGAGTGGTAATAATCATGATAGTTTTCTCAGTCATATTCCTCCCAATAACAAGCCATTTTTAATCCAATTAGGAACAGTAGCTTGAGAGGCATAATACCACAGCCCGGGGGACAGATGAGAGAAAACGCAGGACATTTATCCCGACAGTCAATATTGGATTTCTCACCAAGCAGCTGTGCCTGACATTCTCTACCTCTGCACAGTGATCTGTCCTGATTAGAGCAGCTTTTCTACTTTATCAACATTCATTATGCAAACTGCTCATGCATGGACAGAAAAAGCAGCAAAATCAAACCTACTTGTCATATATGTTTTTCCCCAAGGAATGTTTTTGAATGTAATGACTAATTGTGTAAGGGACTGTGCATAAGGCAGGTCAAACTATCTATTCTGTACATATGGAGGCTAAGGAGTTCCCTGACTGTGTGTGTGTGTGTGTGTGTGTGTGTGTGTGTGTGTGTGTGTATATATATATATATATATATATATATATATATATATATATGTGTGTGTGTGTGTGTGTGTATATATATATATATATATATATATATATATATATATATATATATATATATATATATATATATATATATATATATATATATATATGTGTGTGTGTGTATATATAAAATGTGTATATATATATATAAAATGTGTTCCTCACCTTCCACGGTGGTTGGTCTCTCTCACCCTCATCCAGCTCGGGTCCTCTACCAGAGGCCTGGGAGCTTGAGAGTTCTGCGCAGTATCTTTGCTGTTCCTAGTACTGCACTTTTCTGGACTGAGATGTCTGATGTTTTTCCGGGTATCTGCTTTAGCCATTCTTCCAGTTTGGGGGTTACAGCCCCGAGTGCTCCGATCACCACGGGGACCACTGATGCCTTCACCTTCCAGGCCTTCTCCAGCTCTTCCTTGAGCCCCTGGTATTTCTCTAGTTTCTCTTGTTCCTTTTTCCTGATATTACCATCACTTGGTATTGCAATGTCCACCACCACGGCTTTGTTCTGTTGCTTATCCACCACCACTATGTCCGGTTGGTTCGCCATCACCATTCTGTCAGTCTGTATCTGGAATTCCCACAGGATCTTGGCTCAGTCATTCTCCACAACCTTCGGGGGAGTTCCCCACCTTGACCTTGGGGTCTCCAGCCCGTACTCTGCACAGATGTTTCTGTACACTATGCCCGCCACTTGGTTATGTCGCTCCATGTATGCTTTCCCTGCCAGCATCTTACACCCTGCAGTTATGTGCTGGACTGTCTCAGGGGCCTCTTTGCACAGCCTAGACCTTGGGTCTTGTCTGCTGTGGTAGATCTGGGCCTCTATTGCTCGGGTACTCAAGACCTGCTCCTGTGCAGCCAGGATGAGGGCCTCTGTGCTGTCCTTTAGACCAGCCCTCTCCAGCCATTGGTAGGATTTCTTGATATCAGCCACTTCAGTTATGTTTCGGTGGTACGCCCCATGTAGGGGCTTGTCCTGCCATGATGGTCCCTCCAGCAACTCTTCCTCTGAGCTCCACTGTCTAACACACTCTCTGAGCACATCATCTGTTGGGGCCTTGTCCTTGATGTACTTATGGATTTGGATGTTTCATCCTGGACAGTGGTTCCCACACTCACGAGTCCTCGGTCTCCCTTCTTCTGACTCGCGTACAGTCTCAGGGTGCTGGATTTGGGATGGAACCCTCCATGCATGGTCAGGAACTTTCGTGTCTTAATGTCTGTGGTCTGTATCTCCTCCTTTGGCCAGCTTATGATTCCTGCAGGGTATCTGATCACTGGCAGGGCATAGTTGTTTATTCCCTGTGCCTTGTTCTTGTCCTTGTTTTATACATATACATATATATATATATATATATATATATATATATATATATATATATATATATATATATATATATATATATATATATATATATATATATATATATATAACTATTTGTTGTAGAAAGTCACTGAAGTGGAAGATTTTGAGGTAAAAAAAAGTAATTGGTTAAAGTACAATATTTCAAACAATATGCCTCTCCTACATATAATGGACACTTTTACTTATGTGAATAATAAAATTGGTTTGTCTTGCAGAAAATATTATCAGTACACACATAAAATAAAAGTACTGTGCCCACTTCCAGATTTCTAGCAAGAGTCTTCAGACCGATCAAAGCTTAACACTGCCATCTTGTGGTTACTGTGTGTCTGTGTCCAGCTGCCTGATTTTCATATTCATGCATTATTTCACTTTTAATTCATAAACGAGACAGATGATCAATATATTTTATCCTGCCTTGGTTTAACGTAATGAAAAGTGTGTGAGAGAGAGTGATACAGTTATCTTCCCATCAGAATAAGCTAATAAAATGTAGAAAAATGCATGAAAAAAGAGCCTGTCTGTTTATGACTGCCTGTGGTCAATACATTTATGCAGTGTACTGAATCATTGTCATTGAGTGCATTGATTATGTCTGTTAATCAATGTTTATTACAGAGGCCAGGCCACAGTGCAGCTGAATGATGAAGAAACACGTTTATAAAGGGTCAAAGGCCCACCCGCCTAAACCTGATTGTACTCACCATACATAACTTATGATTAGTGCAAGTGCTTTTTCTTGGCAAAGTTTTCACTGTTAAATATGCAAAGAAAAAAGGGCCCATATAACTCCATTTTCAGATCTCTGTTATAATGTTGTTTCTTCATCACAAACATACCTGGAGTTGTGTTTTGTTTAATTCACACATGTTTGCAAATTCAGACTGTGTTCTTCTCTCAAAGAGAAAACACTGTGTGATGTCATGAGGTAATACAGAAAGTGCTCCACTGTGTAAACTCCATACACCTTCACCAGAATCATTTGGATAATTTCAACCCAAGAATTGCCAATTTACTGAACTAAAGGCAAAAGGTAACTGTTAACTTGAAAATTACAGCTTCATGACATTACAAGGTGGAACAGAGCATTTTGAGCTTTGGAGATGTAGACAGACTAATAATAAAGCATTTTTCAAACATGTGTGAATGAAACAAAACTCAACTCCAGGTATGTTTTTGATGAGGTAACAACATTATAAAATGGCTTAAAGTTCACATGAGTAAAATGTGCATAATATGGGACAGGATATTTAACCATGTCAATATAAATAAGTAATGAGGCATGCGCACATTCATGTTAGAATATAGTTATTTCCTGTAGCATCTAAATATAAATGATAAAATATACAAAATCTGCACACGCATTATTCACTTATGGCAAAATGCAAAGATGTATAGATTATGTATAGATTATACGTTCAGACAGCTGATAACATACACTATATTGCCAAAAGTATTCGCTCACCTGCCTTGACTCGCATATGAATTTAAGTGACATCCCATTCTTAATCCATAGGGTTTAATATGACGTCGGTCCACCCTTTACAGCTGTAACAGCCACAACTCTTCTGGGAAGGCTGTCCACAAGGTTTAGGAGTGTGTTTATGGGAATTTTTGACCACTCTTCCAGAAGAGCATTTGTGAGGTCACACATGCACACTGATGTTGGACGAGAAGGCCTGGCTCTCAGTCTCCACTCTAATTCATCCCAAAGGTGTTCTATCGGGTTGAGGTCAGGACTCTGTGCAGACCAGTCAAGTTCTTCCACACCAAACTGTCTCATCCATGTCTTTATGGACCTTGCTTGTCATGTTGGAAGAGGAAGATGCTATCTCTAAACTGTTCCCACAAAGTTGCGAGCATGGAATTGTCTAAAATCTCTTGGTATGCTGAAGCATTCAGAGTTCCTTTTACTGGAATTAAGGAGCCAAGTCCAGCTCCTGAAAAATAATCCCACACCCCCCTCCACCAAACTTTACACTTGGCACAATGCAGTCAGACAAGTACCGTTCTCCTGGCAATTGCCAAACCCAGACTCGTCCATCAGATTGCCAGATGGAGAAGCGCAATTCGTCACTCCAGAGAACACGTCTCCACTGCTCTAGAGTCCAGTGGCAGCGTGCTTTGCACCACTGCATCCGACGCTTTTGGCAATATAGTGTGGCAGTGGGGCATCCACACTATTTCTTATGTTTTAGTCCTGCTATGGGGCTTAATGCAGATGACACCCATGCAACTGAGTCATGCGTTTGGAATATTCTAGCACTCTTGTGACCTGGTTTAGTCTTGGTTTACTATTAGTGGTACCAAATGTGTCAAGTCTCACAATAATATCATGGGGCATCACAATATATCAAATTACAAGTCTCTGTTTAAATTAATAGGCTTAAATTAATGGTCATGGTGCAGGAATAGCTAAAAAATCAGAGAGAACTATTTAGACCAAGATCCTTTGCTCTGTTCAGTGCAGATGACATGGAGAAATAACTGTTATAAGCACATTTAAATTTTTGTTCTTTGGATTATGACAGTCATTGTTAAGGCATTTTAAAAAGAAAAAAAAAATCACAATTTTGTTAACCTCCACAAAATATCGTAATAAATATTGTACCATGAGATGCATATTGTGATTATATCGTACAAAGAGATTTAGATAACGTTACATCTCTACTTACCAATCTAATTTTAATGGAGATTAGACGTATCTGGTGTGCACATACAGTAAAACATGGAGGCCAGGTACTACAAAAAGTCACACAATATAGGCTAATTGACAAGGATAAAACAATATGGACTTATATCCTGATAAACATTTGTTTCAGCTCTTCTTTGCCTCTACAATCATAAATTAAGTGTATTTAAGGCACAAGGGCAGTCCAGCTGATGGGAGCCTCCTCAAAAGAGCAGCGTTGGAAGGTAATTAAAAGTAGAGTGTGTTATCCATCGCTCCTCATTAATGCATTTGAATTAGGCCCATTCAAGAGGGAGGCCTAAGGAGGAGGGACATGGGAGAAAATCTATGGTGCTTTTGTTCTCATCTCTCTTTGTCAGCATGGTCCAAACGGGGAGTGTCGGCTCATTATGCCCCCACAGGAGATGAATGGCTCGGTCAGACTGTGAGCGGCACCAGGCTGGACAAGAGCTCCGACACGCTGCTCGTCCGTACGTGTGCGTCAGACGGTAAACAAGGAGGACGAGAATCAAACACTGCCTGTGCGAGGATGGAGCACGCGCAGACAGGGAGCAGGTGTGGACAAACAGACTGCATGCTGGGAGATGAGGCACTCCTATCTGCCCACAAGCATCACTGTCACTTACCTAGACTGACCCCATCTGGACAACTGACGCAACCAGCACGCACATACAAAAAGCACAGGTCAGGTGTCTCTGGTTTAAATTAGAGCTAGATTAGCAACAGCAGATTCACATCAGGCTCATCTTACATTAGAACGCAATGAGAACGTGACAGTGACGAATTATGAAAACAGTGAAAAGTGTTAATTTTTTAAAATGTTTGTTTTCCTACATGTTCCTGCATGTTTGAAATAGTCTAAATTCATTCAAATAGTCATATGGATAGTCTGACTTTATAAGTCATTATTTACATGAAATTATTAATCAGTTAAAAGGTTCTCTTCTTAACCTATAATATACTTTACAAATGAAATCACAGAAATACTAAGCAGTGCAATGGCGCATATTGACAATTACAAAGTGCCAGATATGGGCCTTGAACCAGCCACCTTAGTTTTCAAAGGCATGTGGTGAGTTTACACAGAATCAAATTTGCTTTACTTTGGCACCATCTCCTGGTTATTTGTTTACTTGACGTAGAGGAGGAATGGCCAAACAATGGTAATCTGAATGTATTGGTAAAATGTTCAGTTTATGTCTTAATTATTATTTAAAGAACTATAATAGCAACCGGATTCTCCAGTTGCTATTATAGTACTCTCCATCAGGTGAGCACTCCATCAGGTGCTCAAGGGTTCATGGGAATTTGCCCAACCACATGTGCTTTGTGGCTCTGGAGAAGGCATTCAACCGTGTCCCTCATGGTGTCCTGTGGGGAGTGCTCTGGGAGTAAGGGGTCCGGGGCTCATTGCTAAGGGCTGTCTGGTCAGTCAGACCTGTTTCAGGTGCATGTTGGACTCCACCAGGGCTGCCCTTTGTCACCGGTTCTGTTCATTGTATTTATGGACAGAATTTCTAGGCACAGTCAGGGGCCGGAAGGGATCCGGTTTGGGGACCACAGGATCTCATCTCTGCTGTTTGCAGATGATGTTGTCCTGATGGTTTCATCGGACCGGGACCTCCTATATGCACTGGGGTGGTTTGCAGCCAAGTGTGAAGTGGCTGGGATGAAGAACAGCTCCTCCAAATCCGAGGCCATGGTTCTCGACCGGAAAAAGGTGGCTTGCCCTCTCCGGGTGAGTGAGGAGTCCCTGCCTTAAGTGGAGGAGTTCAAGTATCTCGGGGCCTTGTTCACGAATGAGGGGAGGATAGAGTATGAGATTGACAGGCGGATCGGTGCAGCGTCGGCAGTGATGTGGTCACTGTATCGGACCGTTGTGGTGAAGAGGGAGCTGAACCAAAAGGCAAAGCTCTCAATTTAGCGGTCAATCTACGTTCCTACCCTCACCTATGGTCGTGAGCTTTGGGTAAAGATCGAAAGGACAAGATCGCAGATACAAGCGGCCGAAATGAGTTTCCTCCGCAAGAGTGGCTGGGCAATCTCTTAGAGGTAGGGTGAGGAGCTCAGTCACATGGGAGGAGCTTGGAGTAGAGCCACTGCTCCTCCACATCAAGCCAGCTGAGGTGGCTTGGGCATCTGTTCCGGATGCCTCCTGGACGCCTCCCTCAGGAGGTGTTCCGGCCATGTCCCACCGGGAGGAGGCCCCGGGGAAGACCCAGGACACGCTGGAGGGACTATGTCTCTCGGCTGGCCTGGGAATGCCTCGGGGTCCCCCCGGAGGAGCTGGAGGAAGTGTCCGGGGTGAAGGAAGTCTGGGAGTCCCTGCTTAGACTGTTGCCCCCGCGACCCGGCCCCGGATAAGCAGAAGAAAATGAATGGATGGATGGATGGATGGATAATAGCAACCATGACCTAATCCATCAATGTCAAATATTTGGCAGAGACAAAATACAAGATCAAAACGTGTGCAGTTACTCAATTATATTATAGGCCTATTCTTAACTATCATCATATCTTAATTAGTCATTAACAACTCACATAAAATGTAAGAGTGCATTCTTTTCTTTCGCCACCAGAGGGAGATATAGACTTACATTAGTTTTATTGGGGCATCGTTGCAACATTGCTGACTGACTAGTCATTGCTCATGTTGTAAGCATTGCTTTCTCATTGTGTCAACAGCACTTGGTTTTATGGTAAAAGGATATGTGCAATATGACATAGCAATATCTTCAAATTAACACACAGACATCAGCATTCTGTAGACTACAATTAAAGTTATATTAAAGAAAGCATTTCAGTAACTTAAAACATAGAATAATTCTGGCTAAAAAGAATTTGTGTCTCCACTATGTGCATAAATGTAATAGTATAGGCTCACACATTACCAATCGTTATGTTAAAATATTTCAGCGTATGACTGAGCATTTGGTCTTAACAAACCTAACGCAGCTTGAATAGGTCATAATTAATGTTAGCTCCAGATGGGGAGGATGTTCAAGTGAATATCGCTCAGTGTGTTCAGAAATGTGGCCTTTTTAAATTGCCCTGCGTGTGGCGTCAGAGGCCTTCATCATTGTGGGAGAAATGTCAGCCACTATTAGCACAAGCACATCTCACAGCCTCCGTTCAGCCGCATCTCTCCACAGGGAACCACATGAATGAGAGGGACCACAACCAGCATCATTACAACTAACTACAGTGTGACCTTTACAACAACACCTCAGATGGTCAGGATTGTTATCTGGGAGGTTTTCCAGGAAATATGCTGTTTCCTAATGACAGCAGCTCCACAGACACTTAAACTCTTCATTCATATTCTAATAATGGCCTAAAATAATCATGACCATGAATGGTCAATAACAAAAACTTATTACATCTGTAATATTAAATAAATAACTATTATTGGTATTGAGTAATAAGTTAATGAAATTGTGTCAACAGAATCACTTATATGTGATTGATAGTGAAATATGAGTGAGAACATACTTAATGTGTCGGTACAAGTTCCTGTATTGTGTTTTAATATTGATGAGGTCACATCCCCTTGTATCATCTGCCTTTGGGGAGAATGATTGTTCAATGTGAACTTCATAGACGAAGTCAGATCACAACATGCTCTTGTAGATGCTATTAGGCTGATATTGATCACCATTGATTGTATCGCATTTTTCATTAAAAAAATATATCCAAAAAGAAAGTCCATTTATGTTGAATCCAATAATCTGATCACTGATTTTCCACACCACATAAGCTGCATATTTCAGTTTTCCTCCTTTTACTGCTGAGCATCAGGACTACAGAATCCCTTTTAAGGACACTTAAGAATTTAAGGATAATTAAGTCAGGTTCGATATGGACTAGTATTGTCATGACACTAACATTTGTAACTCAGTTTTGATACTAAGGAATAGACTCAGTACTCAATATCAATTCCAATACCACATTTTTAGGCAATAGAATGTCATTTTCAACATTAAATAATAGTACTTTCTTTAATATTACTTTTATATTATATCTATGTAATCCCTTTGTGGTCCAAGTATGTGTTATAGTGGTCCGTGGGCGTATACTGGTCTATGTGGTGACTTTTTAGCGATACCTGTTCAAATGAGTAACTAGTTTCAATACTCAATAATCACAATAAGTTAGGGGAAAGCGCAAAACGTGGAGTGGCTTGTGAACACTTATTATGATAGTAACAGAATATTTGTCCCAAACTTCAGTCACCTGAAAAAGATATAACACCTGTGCAAAAGCTATGTTGTATTTCATGGATCAGTAACAGTTTTATGTCTCCAGATGTTTGAGGATGATGCAGTGAGTCATTGTTGTCATTCAGCACCAAAACAGATGCGTTCTAAAACAGTGGCTGCGGTTACAAGCTCACAAAAATCTGATAAATATTTGATTTCTAGACATTTAAAGGTGAATTGTGTAACATTTCAGGTATGGGTCCACCACCTGCTTGTCTCCATGGAGATGGTATTACTTTGTCTGAAATATTTCATAGTGTGGCATTAAACTTATCCATCTTCTATTCATTCAGTTATGAATGATTTTATTGCTCAAAGAACATGCACACCCACATGCAGCGGGTCATCCTCTGCACAGATCTGACCAGTGTTTTGGTCTGGTGGCATCTCCTGCTTGTTTACATGGAGACAGTTAAGTTTTAATACCATATTCCAAGCAAAGCAATTACATGGTCATGGAGACAAAAATGTAGGCAGACTTTTCACTAGAAAAGTTACATAGTGCACCTTTAAAATGACTAAAAGGACATGTAACCTGCACGCTTAATTTTTATAATATTTTAGGGCAAAGGAGAAATTCAAATTTTGTCAACTGGACAAGCGTTTATTTTGGTCAAAACTGTTTTGCAGCTCATTCAAGCTGCTTCTACAGTTCTAGTCAGAGTGCTGGTGGACACTGTCTTATATCTGCCCGCAGGGAGGGGCTAACTACACGGAAACTACTCTGAAACTAACACATCTACTTACAGTTTCTGTTTGTTAGCAAGGTCTATTGAACTGCACTGTGTGGGCTCATATTAGCATAATCATTCAGGCCCTGATGGGTGCTTTCACACCTCTGGCCCTCACCTGGCTATCCCTATTGTTCTCTTTGTTTTAGGTTTGAGGATGGAGTTGTAGACGGGAAATAGATGATGTCTGAGGCCTCCATTTCTGTTCAAGAAAGGATTGTCTTTCCTAACAAGAATAGTCTCTTTAACTCCCCTCTCAAACCAGTTCTTTTCTCTGGCCAAGATCTGGACCTCGCTGTCCTCAAAGGAGTGGCCCGTGGCTTTTAGGTGGAGATGTACGGCAGACTGAGGTCCTTTTAGGTGGAGATGTACGGCAGACTGAGGTCCACTCTGGCTCTCTCGTCTGTGTTGGAACATCCCCTTGTGAAGTGGCTGTTTTGTTTCTCAGCTGACATATTGAATTTCTCCTTTGACATGGATTTACCTGGACACGACTATACACAATAATATTTTAGCTAAAAAAATCTCAAAATAGTAATAATATCTGATAATAATAATAATAACAACAATTTTAAGTGTGCATCTAAGCCTAAACCAGGACAAAGCAGAACTGAAACATGGGGTAAACTACTGGAAACAAAGCTGCTAATCTGTGCCAATTGCACCTCCAAGCACCACCAATCACTCACTCATACACTGCCAAGGTGAATCAAGTGTCTTGCCCAAGGATACCACAACACTATGCACGGGCACGAGCCGGGACTGACTTCTATCCATAGCAACAGTGTAATATGTAAAATACTTGGTATTATAGACTGCATATATAAATGGACATAGCTAACTACGCTAGCTGCCATGTTACAAATTGGAAGTGTTCATGGGGACACTTCCGGCTCCATTGACTCTGTTTCCAATTGACATTGAAAAATTGTCACCCCTCTCTCTGTAACCGCTGCAGTGAGCCTCGTCATTTTCGTCTTAAAATGTCCATATTAACCCACTCTACATGATCCTGTTGTTTTTATTTCACTATTTTGTAAGTAAATAAATTCCTTTTCCAAATATGAAACTGGCTCCAAAATCGTTCCTACAACTGCTAACCTCGTGAGTTTCATTTGACTGGAGCTGAACGCTATGGGTGACGTCACACTCTCTTAATCCACTTCTTTATACAGTCTATGCTTGGTATATTTATTGGGTTAGTTTCAAATTTCTGTCATATGAAACAGCCTATTATTTTAAGTGCAACCATATGTCACTATGTTTCAGTATGGAGGAATATACATATTTTGTATTTTTGAATGAATTACGAGCTGCCAATAGAGGAGTTGCTGTATTGTGGAATGAGGAAGTCTGAATAGTCAGAAAGTGCAGAGCGAGACAGATGAGAGCAGACACTGATGACCTGGGGTGATGTCAGCCTGAAACCCCATGGACTGTAATAACTGAAGGTGACACTGATCTGCAGAAGGCAGAAGAAGGGAGGAAATCTACAGGTGGAGAGATATAAGCACTAGAAAGGTGAGCTAAGGTTAGTCACAGCAAGAAAATGAAAAAGCAAGAATTTACTTGTCAAAAGTCCAGACTGGCATGGGCACTGGATTCAGGTGTGGGACGATGATCTAAAGGTTTCAGCAGATAGAGGAAGTGTGATTTAGAAGAACTGGTATGGTTCAAAGTGAGAACTATGGGACCAAAAAAGAAATTTATGGATGCCCTGCTCTGCCTCCATGTCTCCATGGAGTTCGCCAGTTTCATGCCATCCTAACGTTTCAGGCAACGGAATAGCCCCCTTGCCTCCACCAGAAAAGTTATCTTCAGACTCCATTGTTGCAGTGCCACTATAAGGGAAACTGCAGATAATAATAGGACACGTTGTTGTTCAATGTTATAAATTGTAGCATAACTCAGTAGTGTTTTATGCTTAAGTGTGAGGCTGTAGTTTTTATAGTTTGTATGTAACATACAGCCCAGTTACAAAACATATCAGTATTTAATAATGTAAACTAGGCTGAACTGAAGCCTGTGCTGTGGACGTGTAGCCTTTATAACAGTTAGACAGACACTCACTGGCGGTTTGTGAAGGATGTGTGTCCAAATGTTGAATCGAGACTGATACTGGCTGGAGACGTGCCCTCGGAGCTCTCCTTCGCGCATGTTGAAGGCGCTCATATGAGCTGGCTCAGTGCCTCTCGTTGACCCTGTGATGTGATGTCGGCCTGTGCCACAGCGCGCATATAAAAGCGCCGCGCTCAGGCAGCGCAGTAGTTTTCTCCTCCGCCTCAAACCAACATCATGATGAAGGTGGCTCCGCGCGCACAGCTGCTCCTCTTCCTCGTGTCTCTCTCGGCTCGGATGGGGCTCAGCCGATACATAGAGGTAAAAACACTGCCACGTGATGTTTAGCATCTTTCAGTTAAAGTGGTGTAAACTTGGACTACCTGTTGTTACTGTGCAGGAAAACGACGCCCCAGATGGACTGTACTCCCTCTTGAGTTTGGAGCAGAAAAGAGAAGCTGAGGATTTCATTTTTCGTCGACCTCTCAGTAAGTGGATTATTTCAACTGCTGATTCTGATTAACACTGTTATTTAACAGTCCAGGGAGTTATGGGAACTTTTTATTCAAGCAAACTGTTAATTGTTTGGAAATGGAGGTAACAAGTCAACAAGTGAAATCTGGCCTTGGTAATTGGCTTCACTCTTTGAGATAACTGCAAATATAGGCTATTGTAACTAATTAGAAATGAATACATTTACCCAGTATTAAAATTTAATTTAGTTAATTTAATGTAAGTTACAGAGCAAAAGGTTCAAAATAGTAAGAGTTGGTACTGTAGTTAACCTTTAGTCATTAACACTAAATCAGCTTGTTAGAATATTGGGGACATATATAACATATTTGTCTCTTTTTTTCATTTTTATTGATTTGGAGTTTGGGGTTCTGGTCTTATGCTCTTTATAGTTCACATTTTTTTTGTGTGATTGATGCTTTTATTATTTGGGCACCATGCCACACTTAACCATTGTCTCTTCTTGAATGTCTCCCCTTGGACTTTTTTGGGCTGTGCCTTCGTGTGCTAAGTTCCCTGTTTGTTTCAGGGTGCTTGGACATGCTATCCACTGAAGGCTCCTTCACCTTCGTGGCGTCCCGTCCACAATTGGCCTGTGCCACCTTTGTGATTGCGGAGCCCAGTGAGCTCATCAGTCTGGAGCTATCTGACGTCAACATCGACTGCAATGCCGGGGACTTCATTAAGGTCTCAAAACACCCACACACTAACAACACAAACTAGTCTGACAAAACCCTAAGACATTCTGTTGGACTGATATGTTGCCACTGTTGTCTAAGGTGTTTTTCTGAGCTTTGTGGTGTTTCCTTACTGAGGCCAAGACTGCCACACAGTTTGAATGGTTGAATGAAACTATAGTGCCATAAGTTATTAGAATGCAAATCATAAATATGGGATTTCAAATATGTGCCGCATTCTGTACACTGTATCTTCATAAACCAAAGAGCATCTTTTCCTCTAAACCACTAATACTATTAGCAGTGTATTTATAGAACTGAATTCACATGGATTATGATGGTGATTAAAAACAGCCAGACTCACAGGATGATGGTATAAATCTGGGTCTTTTATATCTCATACATTTCATTTTCATGACAAAATTGCACATTATGTATTCTATATTTATGTACAGTAATTTATAATTGTACATAGCATATAGCTCAAAATGCCTTACATAGTGTATTAAACCCATTTCCTCACACAAGTAAAAAAAGACAGTATACTTACATTGTACTTTCCCTCAATGTCAGATGTTTGATGGCTGGGTGCTGAAGGGGGAGAAGTTCCCGAGCAGTCAGGACCATCCTCTGACCTCACACCAGCGCTACACAGACTACTGTTCGTCCAGTGCAGCTGGCTCTTCTTCGCGCTCGTCACAGAACGTCGCCATGGTCTTCTTCCGTATCCATGGAGAAGACAGCGGCTTCACTCTCAACGTCAAAAAACTGCATAACCCTTTCCGTAAGTGCTGTTTATTCAAACCAAAATTGGAATTACAGGAAGATCTTGATAAACATGCACCATTATTTCCACTGAGTTTGGTGTTTAGAGCAGGCTCCTGTGTGTGTGTGTGATTTTGTGTGTGTGTGTGTGTGTGTGTGTGTAGTTCTTGGATATTTGCTCTTGGTTAAGTGTTAATCAGGGCCCAGGGCGAAAGCAGGACATTGAATGAGTGGCATGCATCTGTTTTCCAGCTGCTAAACAAACATGGTGTGAACACTGTGTGCCAGTCTTGTGCTTCTTTGTGCGCTCTGTCTGTAATTGTGATGTTGCTTGACAAACAATATAAATCACATTGTATCTGGACACTAGCAGCAGCTGGCTACCACACCGGCCTTGAATCTCCTATGTTTCTTTTGTGTCATGAGCCGAATAACAAAGACGAAGGACAAGTGCTGTTTACCCTGCACAATCTAGCATGGGTTAAAAGATCTTGAATTCAGATTATTAATCAGGATTAATAGTAGCCCAGTTTGGTCAGTTCAGATGTAATGTTTGTTTCATTTTGACTGGTTTAAATTTATATTATACATTATATTTCACTGTAGTGTAATGATAAAAGTGATTGGTTTACAAGCTGTTTGTTGTGCTAATGTATACAGGCTGCAAAACTGTTTTTTATTTACATTTATCTTGAACATTTAATCATAATATCAGAGCATATTTAATTTCAGTTTCATTGCTGTGATTGGTATTTCACACACTGTCAAAATGAACAACATTTCTTCATGAATATTTTTTTTCAGTCAGTATAACTATATTGCTTTCAATTATTTCCACCTCTTCCCTGTCTGAACTGGAATTGGATTTCCATGCTCAGTGCTAATTGTGCACCCCCCACAGTCAGTTCTGATTAGTCTAATTTGTGACGCACGATGTGAATAAGGACTTGGTGAGGTGAAAGGGAAGTGCTGATTTGTGTCTGTGGTCTTCTGTGTGTGTGCAGCCTGTAACATCATGTCTCAAAGTCCAGAGGGCAGCTTCACCATGGTGATGCCACATCAGCGCAGAAACTGCAGCTTCTCCATCATCTACCCTGTGGAGATCCGACTGACAGAACTCAGTCTGGGGCAGGCCAAAAGCAATGAGCTCATCCCACAAGTGAGACATACACTCCAGCACACACACACACACACACACACACACACACACACACACACACACACACACACACACACACACACACACACACACACACACACACACACACACACACACACACACAATCTGTTACTATCCTCTACAGAGGTCATAGTAAAGCAATAGATATTTTTCCCCTCAAAAGCACATCTGTGGTACAGAACCACAGAAAGTGTTGATAAAGCCCGCTCAGAGCAGAGTGAGTCCTGGAGCTGTTGGCAGCCACACTGACATCCCCTGCCAGACGCTGACATTATGATAAAGTGCACTAACACTGCCAAATACAACACGCTGACATTTTCTGTTCAAATGTTAGGGGCAGGTATCCAAGGGACCAGGCCAAGAGTCAGAACAAGAGTGTCATCCAATTCAGAGTAAATGTGTTTTAATGTACAAGTAAAAGGGAAAGCAGCTCTGATGATGTCTAAAACAAATAACACTGAGGCGACTCTTTGGATAAGGGAAGGAGCTCTTTGTAGAAACTTACAACTGTGAATGAAGAGACAAGATCAACAACATACAACATACAATAAAAAACAACAGTTTAATCTGTCACCTTTTGGTGTTATGATGAGATCTTATTTTTTAACTGTAACTGTTAGCATATAATGTTTTTTAAACAGTCAAAACTGTATGTTTACAATGAATATGGCACACTGTACATAGGCTATTGGATTATCACATTTGCAGTGAAATAGATATATTTCATGTATTGTTTTGGCATTACACTCTAGAAGGAGTTTGGACTCCCAACATTGTTTATTAGTGGAATGATCTGTGCTGCAGTCATAGTTGTGAAACATCATTTCTAATAAAGAAGTGCTCGATGAACAGCTTGTGTGTTGTGTGCAGAGGCAGGTGTGGTCAGCATGCTCCGGCTCCGGTGATTATGTGGAGCTGTTAGGAGGAAATGGAGTAGACACTTCTCATATGTTGCCTGTGGCTGACCTCTGCTTCTCCCTCAGCGGACTGGGTAAGTTCCAATTCATATGTGCACATTATTTATATCAAAATACCCACTTATTTCTTTTGCCCTGTCAACTAAAATGGTACTTAATACTTAGTACTTAATTAGCACTTAATCCTGAGTACACCTGCAGACTTTAAGCTTAAAAACAGGCCACTCAGTTCTGTGCAAAAAGTAGAGCTGTTGGCTCCACAAAGTTTTATCGTGTATAAAGCCAGTTAAGCCTGTAGTTTAAACCAGAGGTTCCTAAACTTTTCACACTGAGACCCCAAAAATAACTTTGCAACGGACTTGTTACCCCCACTGCAGAATGGACAGTAGTAATAATTTTAAAAATCTGGTTTATTTGAATAATTTATTGTATTATTTGACTTAACAATATCTTGAAAACCCGACCCCCACTTCAGGTACCACTGGTTTAGACCATCTGAAATTATTTTTGTGTTTGTTTTACTGTTCACATTTCAGGCATCTCTTAAATGTGATAACCTTGGAATGTTTTTAAAATGTGCCCAAAATACATTAACAACAACATAAATTACAAATCTAATCATAATGCATGCCAAATATTTTCTCACACTAATTCATCTCTTGTGAAATGTTTTTGTTTTTTTTCTCTCTCTTTGGCATTCCAGCGCAGATGAAGATTGGTTGTGATAACTCAGTAGTGCGGCTGGTGTCCAGTGGGAACTACATAAACCGTGTCTCATTTCAGTACAGACTATTGGACCGGGACACACTGCCCAAAGCTTCAGAAAACAGCCTGGACAACTTCTGCTCTGTGGAGTAAGGGCATACCCAGCACACACTCTATGACTATGGTTTTCAATGTGTAAATACAACTGCATTCAAACATTGAATTCAGCTGTCACTAGACAACAAATACTTTATATGGCCATATTTACTTTGGTAATGTGTTGTGAAAGTTATATTTATTCAGAAATTATTTTATTTTATTATTACCTATAATATATTTACTTATATTATTTTATCACATTTTTTTCTGTTGTTTTTCAGAAGAACATTGCCTTAATCTTGTGTACTTTGTATAATTATTGCTGCTGCCATTACTGTTTATGGTACCATGACAACTAAAAATAAACTCGCATGTTAAAGCACAAAGTCAGTCATTTATTATGTTTTGATTAGGGTACATTTTGAGCAGTATATGGATTATTTATTATACATCTGTGTACTACTTTTATGTTTTCAAAATGACAGATTGAAAATGAATTGCATTTACCAGCTAAAATAATGTACAAGGATGTGGGAAGGTTTTCCAAGTTCCATCAATACTCCACAGACTTTAATGATGCTTAAAGTTAAACAGAGCAGACCTGTTCCTGAGGAAGTGAGTTATTGTAAAAGGGCAGGTTACAACAGATTAGACAGTATTTGATATACGATGGCAAGTGATTTAGCTCTAGGCATATTGGTATAACTGTTCAAAAATGCATATAGGTTTTATTTTAAGATATAAGTCAAACATTCACATATTACCTCTCAACAGTCAAAACAAGTCTGAACTGGGGCTGCAACTTGAACTAGATCTTTTACACATCTGCCACTGTTGTGACACAGTTTTGAAAAATGAGATATGTTATTATACAGTCAATATTATCATTATTATTCATCAGTCATTGATATTGTGCATTTTAGTAAATTCCCATAACAATTTATCATTACGCCTGGATATAATGCCCTTTCCTAAACAAGAGATGGTACTAGCAGAAAGTTCTAATTTTTTCTCAACTGAATGCAGTTCCCATGTTACTTCTCAGCAATTAGCAATTCAAAGTGAGATACTCCAACTTTCTAAATTATCCATAGTTTAATGCCCTACTTTGTAACATTTTGATCAAAACATAAACTAAAATAAAAGCATTTATTTTACCAACATTGTTGTCAGATCAAGTGACCCACGTGTTGACTGTTTGGTCTCAGCACCTACAGATGAGAATGTTGTGTCTCTGAGCAAGACACTTAACATTTAATCTCTCACAGGCTCTGGCGCTCCATCTGAAATGACATTATAAAATTTAACTCAAAATAAAGCGATAACGTTTGTGTGAAGTAGGGCCCATAACAATATATAGAATACTGTACATACATGCTTGACTGTGGCTGTCTAAAATTGGTGTTAAACATAAGCAGTGACGCATGTGTTTCTCTTATTTCTCGTAATCCCCTTGGCTCCAATAGCTCCAGAAATAGCCCTCTTCATAGTAATTAATGAATATGTAATAATTGGCTAAAAATACAGCTGATAATTGTTTGACTGTATATCATCATCATGACTCACTTGTGGTCACCTCTTCCATCTTGTCTCAGTTTGTGTATTTGCAGCGATTGAACAGGCCTGGGTCTGAGTGAGAGAACAGTTCTTAATAGGATTACTGTGACAGCCACTGCATTTATTCTGCTCGACATCTTTGATCTCCTCTTTATATGGAATTAATCTCAAACCTGCTCAACCACAATGATTTCATTAACCAACGGATGTCTCTTTTGCTCCAGGCATAGCAATTTTCTAAAAATGAAATGTTTTTGAAGCCTTCAAAATAAATGTTATCTTATGTTACGATTACAAAGTTCACACATGTATCTGTTGGGGTCTGTGATGCTGAGAGCTAGGGCCAAAAGTTGTCATAAACAAAAGATGAAATGCACTTTGTTTATTGTTCTAATCATGTTGAAATTATGTTTATTCAAGACATCGGCGTGGTCTGACCTAACTCCTTACGTCACACTTTTCTTGTAGCAAAACAAATCTATTTAAAAATCATTATTCATATTACAACATAGTTTTTGTTTATTAGCACCTTTTTATCAGTTTCTTTTAGCTGCCAACAGCATATCAACACCACAAGATATTCTTCAGATCATTGATGCAGTGGCTATCAGTAACTACAACAAATATGAATTTTAACTGTGCAAGAGAATTGTGTCATTTGGTCTACTCCATGGGAATGGGAATGGTGTAATGACAAGCAAATCTAAAAGGAAATCCAGCTTGCACAACCATTGCTCAACTGATAAAGTAAGACTGACTGTTACAATGGACCAGTTCATAGTTCCACATAGAATATCTTCTTTCTGATCTATGTATTTTTAACGATTCCTTTCTTGACTGTATTGATTAGCCGCCAAAAGAGCATTATCTGATTTTAATAAATTCTTGGGAAGATAAATGCTCTTTAAATCAGGCAGTGTATTGTAAAAAAATAAAAATAAAAATCTGGAGGAGAGTTCACCATCTTTTGTCTCTGTGGAGATGTTATTGCTTTGCCTGGATCTTAAACTCATCTTTATGGATGAAGACAAGCAGGTGACAATTTACAGGCCAGATCTGTGGAGGGGTGACCCCGCTCCCACTAAGACTGCATGTTTTTCAAGTTATTACTGAACACTTAAAACACCTGTAATTCAATAAACGCAAGATGGATACATTTAAAGGTGCACTATATGTAACCTTTTGGTTGGAGTTCCTTCACCTGCTTGTTTCTATGGATATGTCATTGCTCTTTCTGGAATGTTCCACAGTATGACATTAAACAGCGCTACCTTATATTTATTCAATTAGCTCAAAAAATGCAGAGAAAAACAGGCATGCTGACTGTAGGTGGGCTGCCTCTCCACAGATCTGACCTGTAACTTGGTCTGGTTTGGTCTACATAAAGATAGAACAGTTCAATACCATACTATGAAGCATTCCAGAGGAAGCAATAACATCTCCATGGAAACAAGCTTTCTGATGGACCCTCATACAGAAAAATTACACAATGCATCTTTAAAGCATTAACATTCCTGACAAAGCAGCAATATCCCTTCAGACAAACATGTGTCATCAACTTAGACTTAGACTTAGACAAACTTTGTTGATCCACAAGGGAAAATATTTGGATACAGCAGCTCAAACATCACAATATAATAAAATAACAGAGAGTAACAAAAATAGATGGTATAGCAAAAAAGAGCAAGAGACAGGCGTCAAATGAGACATAATTATAAAAATAAATGTATATGTACAAGTCAAAATAAAACAGAAAAATAAGTAATAAAATATAAAATAAAATATAAAATCACAGCTATATACAAGAGACAAGAACGGCAGTGCATAACATTGCTGTCACTCAGTGCATTCATAATAATTTTCCACCTTCATGCAGGCCTAACTGAGGCTACTTTTAACATCACTGAACATCAGTCGGCTTATCCAAATCAACAGAACATTTGTAATCGGTGCCAAAATTACTGACGACACCGATCATCGATCACGAAGCAATTTACAGCTAATACACACACGCACAATTATCGATATCAATACTGCTGCAGATGTTTACAGATGTGGACCGTAATTTTGTCTTCGCGCGTGTGTCGCACCTCCCCAGTGGCTCTTTGGCGCCCCCCCACGGGAGGCGGGCCTCACCTATTGAAAATTGCTGCATTAACAAACATGCATTCTTACTGTGAGATGGTTTTGCTCCCCACAGATCTGACCTGTAACTTTGCCTGGCTGGCAGTGCTTGTTTCCATGGAGATAGATGTTTTTTTCCATGCTGTGGAACATTACAGACAAAACAATATAATCTCCAGGGAGACAAGGAGATGACAGACACTCCTTTAAATAATAATAATAATAATAATAATAATAATAATAATAATAATAATAATAATAATAATAATAATAATAATAATAATAATAATAAATCGCATGTTGTTTGAATTAAAAAAAAAAAAAAAAAAAAAGACTTATTCCACTGAAATCAAGTTAAATTGTCTTAATTTGAGTTTGACTTAGATATTACTTTTTGCAGTGATGGAGTAGAGGTTTACTCTATTGACCCCCCAAAACATACAAATTATGTGGTAAACTCTCTTGACCAAGATCCTGGCTCAATATCTGGAAATCGGTCCCCATTCTTCTGAACATGCAACCCTGGAATGATTGAAAAAAGGTAGAGAACAAATTTTCCTTTAGGAGCAATAAAGTCTACATCAGTCTGTTCAGGTCAGTCAATTTGGAAAATGTTGTTTTGGAAAAGAGAGTTTGGACAGACTTGTTTACAGAATGAGAAATCACCATGGGTTGTGTTATAGGAGGATAATATGGGACAATGAAAAAGCAATGTTTTGAACTGGCTGCCCCCTGTTGAGAAAGTACAGTACTGCTTCACCTTAAAAGACACAAGTATATCTTTTACTAAGTGTACACTGACGATGGCAACATTTATTCACTGTCATTTTCTATAGCTGTTTAAGTCTGTTTAATATTCAGCAGCTTGAGAAATCTGCATTGTTGTTTATTATTAGCAACTGACCCAAAGCAAACAAATCAAAACTAATTACATAATTTTCAAAACACATATATAAGGATGTGAATACTGCATTTAGTTAGACTGTAGTTATGTTTCAACATCCTATATTATACAAAACTGACTATTATGATTTTTTAGCCATGTTATAATGTTGCTACCTCATCAAAAACATGCCTGGAGTTTTGTTTCATTCACACATGTTTGAGAAAAACAGAATAGTTGTTGGAGTGTTTTTTTGTTTGAGAGAAGAACTCAGCCTAAATATTCAGTGTTTGTCTGTTCAACATGTGTGAATGAAACAAAACACAATTGATGAGGAAACCACATTGTAACCTAGATTAGAAAATAGCGTAATGTACGCCCTTTAATGTAATGAACTCAACACTGGATAAGCACAGCAAAGAATAATTTGGTGGTTGTAAATGTTTTTATTTATGTAAAATACTGACACAAGATTAAAAAGTGTACATAATCACACAAGTTTATTGGATCGGTAACAACCCTTATTGTGGAAAATATAATAGCGCAACATGGAATTTGTCCTGTAAACATTAGATGTTTGATCTCTATTGTTTGCAGCTATAAAAGCTTTGCTCTTGATTCTAGCCACAGTTAGGTGTGGTGTATGTCATGCTTTAGCTGTATTCAGATACTAGTTATTAATTATACCATGATAACAGGACTTTATACAGTGTAAACAGTACAAGAAAAAGACTACTCCACTAATATACTAGTAAATTAATATCAGTTTCTCTGTGTAAGTTGGAATGAACTCCTTCATTTGTGCCCTCTACTGGTAAATTTTAGCTACTGCAAAACCATAGTGTTTCAGTTTCAAATTAATTAGACAATATATAGAGAAAATTCAAATATTGTACAAAGTATAAAAAAAAAATCTTGTAAATTAAAAATCACATAACCAACATTTTGACCAGCATTGTCTTTGGTTTTTTTTGAAATAGCTGTGTTTGGATCAACATCAGATAAGCATGATAACAACAGCTAACATAGGGATCCCTAATACCAGAGGAGAGGTGGTCCCCGTGTGCTGGGCCCCATTGCACAGGTCTCCAGAGCAGCAGGACACCCCCACGGAATACACATTGTTGCAAATATCGCTCCTCATGCACTCTTTGGTGACCAGGTTCTCCGCAACTATGAATACATGTAAAACAAATTCAGGATTGATAGTAAAGGTTGCAATTGCGGAACATATACTCCACTAGATTGTTTTAGCGATGTCATGAATCAGTTTTCAAGTTAACAGCTACTTTTTACTTTTAGTTCAGTAGAGATTGGTAAATCCAGGGCTGAAATCATCTAAATTATTCTAGTGATGTATATGAAGTGTAAAAACACAGTAGAGCACGTCCTGTATAAACACATGACATCAAAAGGTGGAACATAGTTTTTTCGGTTTGAGAGAAGAACTCATGAAGAACTCAGGCAGGACATGTGTAAATGAAACAAGTATTTTGTCATGATATTAAGAATATAACATTATTAAACACAAACAATTAAACAGTCACGCTTTTGAATAGTAAGAGGTTTTCAGTTCCAGTCAAGATAAAGATATTTTAAGTTATTCTGTCACAAATAGCATAATAACTTAATAAATGAACACACCTATTGTGGTTGCACAGCGATCGTAGTGACTTGGACAGTTCCAGATCTGAGTGCAGGAGCCAGGGTTCACGCTAAAACATGTGACACACTGCAGACTGCCCACTGACAATAAAATAAAATCACATTTTCAGTATCAGTTCTATTTGTAGGTAAAATTAGAGAAAATAATTACCTTCGGACAGAAACATGCAGTTTATAGCAAGAATTACACAAAGCCTCATGTTAATTCACAGGTACTGGACACAGTTTACGCGACTGGTTGTGTTTGAAGTTGACAGATGTTTGAGGTGTTTATATAGACTTGCTTGTGCCTAAGTGTCATTGAAATGGTCTAAAAGTCCCATTGAAGTGGTACAGCTAAAGTACAGGTGTGTCTACAGCTATGCCTTTACACCACCTTTACATGCGATTCATCACAAGTCTTTAGTTTTGAAGTGCTCTGTTTTTAAGTGTGATTGTGTAACAGTTTTTATGCATTCCCCACCTCACCCCAGCAGCATACACCTCTCTGAAGCTGTTGGCATACGTGACCTTTAGCTTAACTGTATGATTGTCCCAGCAAGATAACACATAAACCAGTGTGTTTTATGTTGTTTTCAATTAACATGCAAAGATTTATATTAAAAAAAAAAAACAAGGCCTGTGCTTTTGTTGTTGTTCATATATATTATTTGAATTTAAAGGTCCTACGCAAAATGGATTCTTGTGAGCTTTCAGTCATGTTATAATGTTGTTACCTCCTCAAAAACATACCCACAGTTGTGTTTTATTTCATTCACATATGTTTGAGTAACCCTGTTTTATTAGTACCCCTTGTGATGTCATGCAGTGGTAGTTTTAAAGTTATCAGCTACCTTTTACCTTTTGTTCAGTAGAGAATAGCATTTCCAGGGCTTCTATTCTTGAAAAGCTTCTAGTGACGGTGTATATAGTTTCGAAACACAGTGGAGCTCTTCCTGCATTAGCTCATGATCACTAGTGTTGTCTGTTTGAGAGCAGAACTTTGAATATATGCAGGGTTTGTGTGTTAAACATGTGTGAATGAAACAAAACAAAACTCCAGGTATGTTTTTGATGAGGAAACAACACTGTAACATAGATCAGAAAATAGTGTAATATAAGCCCTTTAACTAAAACTACCAGAATTCAAAAGAATATTCTTACTGTATTTCATGCGCATATACAAATACATGAGCACACTTAATTAAAACTTCAACCAGTGTAACAAAAACATATGGTTCTTTCAGTGCACATGTAGCCACCTCTGCTTACCCTCATCAGTGTCTGGCCCTAATGTAAATTTGCACTTTACCTTGGATTTAATTAGATAAAGAAGACTGTGCTCTGAATGTCAGGCTGCAGATACTGCTTCTCTCATGTTTAATCTATTCAATTTGGGAAAATGCTTAGGAAATGCCCTTGTTAAGAATATTAAGCAAGTAACAGATGCAGAGGTTCAGTCCTGGGTTGTAACATTATATGATTCAATAAAGTTCCATCAATTTGATTAGTAAGAGAGGGAGATATACACACACACACAAAGAGAGAGAGAGAGAGAGAGAGAGAGAGAGAGAGAGAGAGAGAGAGAGAGAGAGAGAGAGAGAGAGAGAGAGAGAGAGAGATGAAGTGTAATAACAGGTCAGCTGGAATATATTGAGTGTGTGTTCTTGTTTGAATAAAATACATTTAAGTATTATAACTTTCATTTGAACTACTTCTGTGTTATTACACTGCACTCTAAAAGCTTTTTTCATACTGAATTTGCAGACAGCAGTTGGAATAAGTAGAAGAATAATCCCAGGTCACTTCATAAACTGGGAAATTGGGGCAGGGATCTTGATATCTTGTCCTTTCTCCAGCCTCTTCTCGCATTCAATCAGGTAGTTCACCCCATCCACCACCAGCTGAACCAGCTCCACCTGCCAACACAGTTATAATGTTATAATATAAATAATCATTTACTGTGGACAAACTGAACAACAGGTTATGTGAAAAAGCAATTATGGGTTTAGTAGGTTTTAGTAGATGCAGACCTTTTTCTCTTATATTGCAGACATGTGAAGCTACACAAGCTTTTGCTTTCTCAAGCAGGTAACTGATAGAGTAAAAAATATTAAACATATTCTTTAGCATTGACCCTGTCTTCATTCTCCTAGGCTTCTGCAGATTTGAGATAAGGTGCATTGTGGCTGAAAGGTCAATAGAGCGTAGGGAGATGTACAGCCAGCAGGGGGCAGGGTTTTCTGCAGCCTACACCTTTTGCCTTGTCTGCGCCTATGTGCTCTTCTCTCGGTCCAGGTTGGAGATGCCGAAAATATCTCCAGTGGCTGCTGTGTCCACACCTCCTGTGCCTCACTTCTGCAGCCGCAGGTTTTCCAGGATCTTTTTGAAGAGAGCGTCCTAAATCATTCACCACTTTTGTTATAATCTGCCTTTGTAATAATGAATAATAATATACTCAACTGTTTCCATACCCTGCTGATCATGGGCAGGCGGATGTGCACTCCGGCCCTGAGGCCTGTGCCCAGGTGGGGCAGGTGAGGATGTAACCCAGCCGCTCGTTCCACATGAACTCCCAGCCATGCTCCTGGATCAGATGCTCCATCTGCAGCACCCACATGTGACGGGTGACGTACAAAGTAAAGTGTGTACAAATCCTGCTTAAGTGTATACAAACCTGCTTAAGAACGCTGCAGAAGCGCTCAAATACTCGCTTCATGTTTCCTCCTTTCTCCATGGAGATGATCGAGTGTGGTCCTCCTCATTGATCCATTTAAGAAAATTCTTGGCATTGTTATGCCTGACACAGAAACAAAATAATAAAAGAGAGCATTCGGTTATTCATAATGGCACTTACTCCCTCACTTACCTCACATAATGTATAATTGTATAAATTACATAATATGCTTGTTATTTTAAAATCCAGAGACAATAATTTAATCAAACAAATTCATACAGAAGCTTTGTAACTGATTTTAGAGCAAATATAATGTACCAGATCCCTTGGGCATCAGGCCAGTCTCGGGCCATGCCTGCGGCTGTGAGCAGGGGGGCACAGGTTTGTCAAAGAGGAGGTGCTCCTGATAGAAAAGAGGACATCAACATGTTTATTAAGTATAAAGTGCCCATTCTAAGCACATACTTCGATGAGCTGCTGCTGCTCATACTCGCTCATCTCTCCCAGGCTGTAGCAGTGACCAGCGAGGTCGCCCTTCAGCCCGGACAAAGCAGTGACCACCACATGCTCGACCTCACGCCGCTCTGAGCGCGTGCAGGGTGGGGGCAGGTTCAGCCCACGGTGGCCAGTGCACACACGGGACGACAGCAGATAACACTCATCGAACATGCCTGAAGAGAGCTGGAGACAGGACAGGAATGTCACTGAGCAACCCACATGTAATACACTGCTACCATGCCCACAGTCTTGATGAAGGGGTGTCCTGGGTTGTCCACTCCGGTCTGGATGCACTGGTCCAGGCTCCAGTTGTTCGGGGTGAGTTTGTCCCGCAGACGAGCGTACATGGAAGGGGTCAGGGCTGATGGCATGCAATTATTGTGTTTCCTCAGGTCCGGGAAATCGGCACTGCACATCAATTAAGTTGATAGAATTAATAATCTTACTGTAATCTTCTACTCAAAAATTGACTTTTTGAACATTATGAAACATTATGTCTAAAATAGATGACATCTGTGGTTTTATATGGCATGCCATGTGCAGGGCCCCTCTTCCTCTCAGCAGCCGCACTTCCCTCTGTGAGCACATATCCAGAGACCAGGGCTCCTGCTCCCACACTGGCCAACATCACAGCAGTGCTTCGGCCTGACATCATTCGAGCAAATGGGCTTGCCATGGTTACAAGGAGATGAGTGCGAGCTGTGAAGATCAGTTACAAAAATTATGATCACGCACAACAACAATCAAACCTTTTACTATAAATTGATTTCTTTAATGCTCAATAATAAACAAAAACATCTGTTTTTTAAGTACACAATAAGGATTGAAGTGTTATACAGAACATATTACAATTATATATATAATTAGGTGAAGGTGAGGAGTATTCCCCTTTGTTCACACAAAAGTGCATTAACTGCATTAGATGAAATCCTCAGGAGACAAACCAGAGGAGTATTATTCCTAAAATTGCTGCTTTTTTATTGTCCCTCTTAATATGGCCACCTACTTTACTATAATTGTGCTTGCTTCCAGTTTCCATAAAGCACTGATACAGACATCATTATTATTATTATTATTATTATTATTATTATTATTATTATTATTATTATTATTATTATTATTATTATCCACCTTATAGCAAATGCAAATAATGAATTAAGAGTTACACACGAAGACTATTTGACTATTTGAAAATGTGTACACAAATATCATTACAAAATGTAACTGTATCAATATAATAGGCAAAGGCAGGTGCATTCTCACTGGTCAGTCAAAAGTCCCAAAGTTTTCTAAAGTTACTCAAGAAGCCTTGAAGCTATAGAGACATCATCACTCACCTGTTTGTGACTAAGGGTTCTCTGAAACTTGGAGCTCAGACAGAGAGAAGAGACAGAAGAGAGGTGACGCACAGACTCTGACTAATCAACTACACCCAATCCTCTTTGTACAGTCTGCCTGTCCCTACACACATACTACTGTCAGGAGAGCTATACTGTATATGCTATATATGTGCTTTATGTTAACTATGTCTTTAAATTTTGTATTCAGGATAACATTAAGGGTCAGGCAGGTGACCAGATTCACAGACCATGTTGGGGCCCTTCTACTGGGGCACCGATTATACCTGAAAACAGAAAAGTACCTTGAAATAATTAATTGTTACGGTGGAGTCACCTTTCCACTGATCTGACTTGGCATGCTTCTATCATGGAGACAATACTGCCATATTGTCATACCAGGATAAGCAATAACATTTCCATGGAGACCAGCATTTGGCTGAGTGACCCTCACTCAAAAACGTTGCATGGTGCAGATGCACCTATAGGCGGCCAGTATCAATAGTATTCTATGTCATTCTCAATGACATAATAACATGTATTTGAATTTAAAATTAACTTTTGACTCAAAAGTTACTTTTAATTTCAAATACAACATGTTATGAAAAGCTGTAGAACTAAAGGCTCATTTACAACACATGGCCATTAGTCTGTTGTACATTTGACTTCCATCTGGTGTTTGGATCCACTCGCCCCTGGTGCGAGACAAATGTTTTCAACTGCCCACAGAAGCAGCACTGGCAGTGGCACAGAGCCTCTGCCATGCCACTGTAATGTCTGTGGTATTTCTTCATTTTATACTTAATTAAAATACATTTTATACTAACTAGGCGTATTGAGCAGCACTACTGCCACATTGTCACATACAGTCCCTGACAAAAGTCTTGTCGCTTATCCATTTTGTAGAAACAAAAGCTTATAACCTGATTTTAAATTAATCGATTGGTTTTAGAAATGTCTCATATGAAAGCTAAAACCCTCCCAAATTATGCTCAATATACTAAAATAAATTTGCTTCACTGAAGAAAGATTGATCATTTAATGAACACAGAAAGGTCAGATTTTGGCAAGACAAAAGTCTTGTCGCCTACAGAAAATTGAACAAATAATTTACTTCAAATACAAAAATATGTTGCATAACGTCAGTGAATTAAGTAGTGGTGCTGTGAGATCCATATTTAATATCTTGTATGACTTCCATGAGCTTGAAGGACTGCATCCATGCGGGTCGACAATGATTCATACAATTTGTTGATGAAGTCATCAGGAATAGCAAAGAAAGCAGTCTTACATGCCTCCCAGAGTTCATCAAGATTCTTTGGTTTTGCCTTCCATGCTTCCTCTTTCATTCTACCCCAGACATGCTCAATGATGTTCATGTCTGGTGACTGGGCTGGCCAGTCCTGGAGCACCTTGATCTTCTTCGCCTTGAGGAACTTTGATGTAGAGATAGAAGTATGCGATGGAGCATCATCCTGCTGCAAAATTTGACCCCTTTTATGGTTGGGAATGTAAGAGGTAGCTAATACTTCTTGATATTTTAGGCTATTGATATTGCCTTCCACCCTGCAAATGTCTCGCACACCCCCATACTGGATGTAACCATAGACCATGATTTTTTCGCCACCAAACTTAACTGTTTTCTGGCTGAATCTTGGATCCATGCGGGCTCCAGTAGGTCTCCTGCAATATTTGCGGCGGCTGTGATGTAATTCAACCGAGGATTCATCTGAGAAATCCACCTTCTGCCACTTTTCCAGTCTCCATCCTTTTAGCAGGCTGTGGGCCTTGGCAAATGCCACACGGTTTTTTAATTGCCTTTTGTTTAGTGCTGGTTTCTGTGCACTGATTCGACCATGGAGGCCATTTCGAGACAGAATTCTACAAACTGTTCTGGTTGACACAGGGACTTAAGGTGACCAGGCCTGGTGGAGCTTTGGTCTCAGGGTGGATCTTAGGCATGTTGTCAGAGGTCAGGTTGCAGTTGATGTGAAGGTCTCGTGTGCTGGGGTTCTTTTTATACACACCCACTAATTGATTGATCAGTAACTGATCACAGGTGAGGCTGTAATCTAGGATTGGGTGCATCATATGACAAGGCGACAAGACTTTTGTCTTGCCAAAATCTGACCTTTCTGTGTTCATTAAATGATCAATCTTTCTTCAGTGAAGCAAATTTATTTTAGTATATTGAGCATAATTTGGGAGGGTTTTAGCTTTCATATGAGACATTTCTAAAAACCAATCGATTAATTTAAAATCAGGTTATGAGCTTTTGTTTCTACAAAATGGATAAGCGACAAGACTTTTGTCAGGGACTGTACACTTTGCTATAGGGTTGACCTGTTTCCTCCAGCAGGGGGCAGAATAGATTTACATTATTTCATAGAGGCAGACTATGACCAATTCAGAGATGTGAGTGTGAACATAGATTTTTTTTTATTTCAGAGAGGTTTATCTATTCTTCTCATTTGTTTTTTGCATCAGGTATCACAGATGAGCTATTTTATGCTGAAATTAGCCTTAAATGGCTTATCCCAAAGTAATACCCCAGGAAAGGTGTTTACTTTAACCAATGTATCCCAGTCCTTACATGACAGTAGTCTAGAGCAGTGGTGGTAAACTGCTTAGTTTGTGTGTGTAGGCCGATAGCAAGTACTAGGGTCTAGTAGTCACTAATGGAAAGTATCAGCAACATTCATGATCATGTAATATTTGTAAGTTTATCTTATCTGGAAACCACCTATAGCTATGTAAAAAGTCCAAACAATAACAGTTCCTCACAAACATAAGGCGTGTTGACTTTATTTCCTCTGCTCCTAAATGAAAAATGCAATCACTTAAAACAAATAAATAACAGACATTCAACAGAGGTATTACAAACAAGGCATTCTGTAAATGTAACAGACAGCCGGTTAAGTACAGATGTGGGTACACGTTGACATTATTTTCCAGTACACCTGTGTAAATGGTTTGATTTAGTGAAGCACTCTATGAGGCAATCATGCTCAAGTGTTTTAGGCCTTTAAAGAGTCAATCACAGCTACTGAGACAGTACAAGAAAAGAAGAGCCAGTCCATTCACACAACATGCCACACATGTGTGCATGCAGGACATATTTCAAATGCTACATTTTTTTCTCAAACTTTAAAACTGCTTTTTATTCTTTAGAATGTACTTAAACAAGTATCTTGCCATAAAAAAGCAAGGGATGCAAAATTCTACCTACTGGACCAACAAGATAAAAGCAATCTATATTTACAGCATAACAATTTATAATCACCAGTTATACAAAAAATAGCAAAAAACTTAAGATAAAATAAATAGCATGGTATTAACAGTAATTCTCACTCTAGCAAAGCTACATGTGGAAGAATGCAGGGCCTGTCCAGCCTGTGTCCAGCCTACCTAACTGAGCACCAAAACTGCACAAGCTCAGGGGCTAAACACCAGAGGGATATTGGTTGCAATGATTCACTAACATGCAGGACCTGTAGACGATTTTAAACTGAGTGTACAATTTGGGATGGTGGTGCATTCCTAAGGGGGTGTTGCAAATTGAAACACTGACCCATAAACTATTAGAAGGCACAAAAATGTATTACCTTTAACATCATTCACATATATTTTTAGCATTCTTGGGTAAAAAAAAATAAAAACATCAAGCATGTCACATTTTGTCTGTTTGTATGTAACAGAGAGCATATCCAACACCAAGGATGCAGTAGTGACATAGACCAGTATCTGAGTATAAGGCAGAATCAGGGTCAGGATGAAGGCCTTTTGCGTGGTAATATCTTGAGCTCAAATCATGCTAGCTCTTGGTCATAACAGAAGCATGTAGGCAGACATGCTCTGAGTAAAATGCAAAACAGAAATGCACAGGCAGCAGAACAAAGACTACGAAAACTATCCTAAACTGCTCCACCACACATTCTGTATTTGCTACATCAGTAAAATCCATAGTTTTGATCAATTCCCACCACGCAGACAAACTCTCCAGCTTCTCCGATCCGCCTATTTCACCATCAATAATGAGTGCACAGCAGCATGTCATTCGTTTCAAAACATTTCCTGCCAGCTCCATAACATCTGTCACTTTCCTGCTCTTAAAGTGCCATGGTTCTGCAACCCCATTCACAGCTGAATCTCACATCAGCGGATATCTTCATAACATCAGTCTTTCTTATTGTCCCATGCACAAAGCTGTCATAACTTTGCTTCGCTCTTCCATCTGCACTGATGAGAAGATGAAATGGCCGTGTAGCCGTAGGGTCCTGCGATCATTGGCCAATAGCAGCCCCCCCACTCAAGCTGGAAGCCTGGGCTCGATCTTCAGGGAGAGGTCATACAGTGTATCTTCATCCATGATCAGAGTCTTATCCAACAGGTACTGGGTCACCTGCAGAGAAACAAACAGAGTAGAAAAACAACAAATCACTCTCATATTAAAATCCCATAGTGTTTTGCCACTGACTATACTGAGAAATCTAGTTTTTAAATTGTGAATTGAAAAACAGTAAGAGGTACCTTGGGTTGGTGCTCTATTCTGTAAGGAGTCTGCTGGAACTGTCGGATCTCTCGGATGATATGGGAAATCTAAGGAGGATATAGATAGTTACGTTTGTTTAGGCCCGAGCCCCTGCCCGAGCCCCTGCTTTTGCAACAACGAGTGCAAAGCCCATGTACTTATCATTGTCAACCGTCTTACCGAGGGGCGAAGTTGAGAGCTTCGCGCTCAACTTCGCCCCTTGGTATCGTATTTTACATGATGTTGCCATGGCGATGTCCCAACGTGCCCATGTTTATCTATGATAGCACAACAGCATCTCCAATGTGTGTTGACTTTTTATGATTAGTGACAAGTACAGCCCAAATAAGACAAAAATAAATAAAACAACACAGAGACAAGTGGCGCATCAGCGCCATCTTAAGGAAGGCCGAGTGCAAAGTGGGGCCCGAGAGGGCCGTTCGATGCCGCTTGTGGCTTTGTTTTTTTTTTACACCAGTGTATTTTTAAATCACATTTACTTAGTGAGCTCACCATTCTCATCTTGGAGAAGTTGACAAGACCCTCTTCAGTAAAGTTTGGAGTTCCTTCCTCAATAAAGGCCAAGTCTGTCAGATACATTCCCAGATATGGCACACAAGGAGGGTTGCAGCTAAAGGACAGAGTAAAGGGCAGAGGTTACACTAACACTGTCAGGCTCAGTTGTGGTAACATTAGGTGAAATCATGTTTTACTTTTTTAGAGTTTCCCTCAGATTTTTGAAGCGGCCTTCTGATGACACGGTCTTCTGCAGTTTGTCCATTAGTGCTTTAGTCTAAAAGAACACATGAAAGGAAATACTTGAAATAGAAGATACATTTAACAAAGCACTGAATTTACATAGCACTATTTTGGACACTCAAGGGTGCTTTACATTGCATTATTCATTTTTGACAGACATGGTTGCCAATCTTGCCAGTGGCTTCTGAGTCTTTACCCACAGCTTATGGTAAATGGTCATGGTCATATTTTTATGTAGCGTTTTTCCACCTTCAAGGCACTGAATGCACTTTACATCAAGGAATCTCTCACCCAGTCATTTTCATATTCACACACACTGGACGCAAGGTGGGTTAAGTGTCTTGCCCAAGGACATAACGACAGCATTCTTCTGTGGGAGCTGGAATGGCACCACCAACCTGTGGGTCAGTGGATCTGACCACTCTACTCTTATTGTCCATTCACACACCTCATTGATACATCAGCAAGTTGGGTGAAGTCCCCCAATAAAGCATGAACAAAGATTTAAAGTGCGTATGACAGATTTTTATTTAATTTAGTGGGATAATATCTGTTGTAAATATATATATATATATATATATATATATATATATATATATATATATATATATATATATATATATATATATATATATATATATATATATATATATAATAAGAGAGTAGACTTACATCCTGTATGGCACAATTTACAGACGAGAAAATATTTTTTATTATATCATTATTATTTTTGTTTTCTTACATTTTTATTTCTCAAAGCGTAATGATAAAATTTTAAACCTAAAAAAAGGCCAAATTTGGAATCAGAATTATATTGAAAAAGAACTGGTTTTGTTTCTAGCTCAAACCTTCAGCTTAGTTAATAAGCCTGAATATTGTCAGATTTTCCTGAGTTACTGCCTCCTGTACATAGGACGTATACAGCACCTGCTTGCTGACTTTGGCCCAGGTCTTCTTCAGGCGGTAGATGGCGCTGCGGTTAAGAGCAGAGGTGATCTCAAGGACACCGTTGTAGTTGTTGAGACAGCGGCAAATGTCAGCCACTGCCACCCACTTCTCTATAGAGCTGGCCCTGGAGCCTACATCTGTGTGGGTCATGATCTGAGACGCCACCAGGTTACTCATCTGTATGGAAGCAAAACAAGAAGAACAGGTTGTGTGAGGTGAGAATTCTTTGGTGGAATTTGCTGTCTAAAGGTCCAGAATTGCCTCTTGTGAGCTTTAATCCATGTTATAATGTTGTTACCTCATCAAAAACATACCCAGAGTTGGTTTTATTTCATTCACACATGCTTGAGTAACCCTTTATTATTAGCCTGTCTACATCTCAAAAGCTCAAAATGCTCTGTTCCACCTTGTGATATCATGAAGTGGTAGTTTTCAAGTCAATAGCTACCTTTTATCCTTTTTCAGTAGAGACTGGAAATTAGATAAGAAAATTGTAATATAGGTCCTTCAACTGTCAGATTGCAGATTTGTTTGCTTGTTTATGATAGATATCTCTGTAAAAACTGTACTAAATAAAGAGAAATACTTTTTTCACAGTAGCTTCAGCAAGCAGAGCCACTATTCAACATCAAAGACATGACCGATGTACCTGAATAGATAACCCTATGTCACGTCAATCACTATTTCATCTTTGTACTATTTCCTCTTACCCACCTCTTCTATATAGCTGAGATATATTTAGTATTACTATATTACTATATTTTATTTTTACTTGTACATATAAATTTGTATAACTACGCCTTATTTGACATCAGTCTCTTGCTATTTTTGGTATATATTTTTTTTTTATTAAAAAAAAAACATTTTTAACATTTATATTGTTGCTCTTTGTTATTATAATATGTTGTGATGTGTGAGGTACTGTGCCCAAGTAATTTCCCTTGTGATTCAAGTTTGTCTAAGTTTAACAATGGACTTTAAGATATAGGATTAGTGTGGCAAGTTTGTATATTTCTGTCAAAAACAGTGAATCTCCCACAGAATTAAATAGGCCCCTGCTCTCGATTTGAAATTATAACATAATCAAATGCTAGAACATGAATGCAACTTATTAAAAGAGAGCCTTAAAGCAAAAGTAGGAGTGTGGTTCCATGCTCACATCATTAAAGTGCTTGCTGGTTTTCATGATGTAAGGCGTGCGCTCGGTCTTGTCTACTTTCATCCAGCCTTGGCCCAGGAACTCTCTGTATATGAGGGAAAAAAGAATAGAAGAAAAGCACATTAAGCATTTATGGCATGAGAAATGCCCAGAAAGAGTTACTACAAACACTCACTAACTCCAGGCAGCAGTGGTGAGCAAAGCAATAGAAAGAACCTTATAATGAACACAGTAATGCCTTTAAAGGTACATTGTGTAAGATTTCCGGTGGAGGATCCATCAAATGCTTTTCTCTGTGGAGATGTGATTGCTTTGTCTGGAATGTTACTCCAGCATGCTAATAAACCTTTCTATCTTCATGGAGACCAACCCAGACCAAGTTACAGGTCAGATCTGTGGAGAGGCAACCCCGCTCGTAATCAGAATGCCTGTTTTTCTAGGTATTTTTCTAGGTATTTTTGATGATTTTCTCCATGAAGAATGTTTCTATATGTATGGTTTTAACTTTCTATTTCCATGGAATCATGGAGGTACCAAGTTACATATTGTACCTCTAAATTAAAAGAAAAAATGAACAAATGCAAAAAAAATATAAGATAAAAAAAAAATAGACTGACTCATAGGGGATGCTTCTGAAGACAATATGGTCCAGTAGTGTGATTTGCTCTGCTAGCTCCATTGCCGACAGAGACTCAAAGCACTCAGCCTTCGGACAGTCCGCCTAAACACAGAAACAGAATATACGTTTACATTTACATTCAATCAGTGCCACAGTTCAGTTAACAACACACAGATGATCACACCATGGGCCAGGCCTGGTGAACAAGATTAGAAAGATCTAAATTAAGATGCTACGACAGATATGGTTTGTGACAACTGCCCCTCGCTGCAGGGCTGAGGGCTGCAGAGAATTGAACACTGGATTCAGACAAGGAGATAGATATAGACAGACAGAAACGTGTACTTGTTCAAATACAACACGCTAAAAATCTATTGAATAAATAGCACTTTTCACCAAGTGTTTTTGATGATTTCTCTTAGGGAAGTAAACACACACCAAAAAACTGATTTTGCTGGCTATATAAATGCCATCTATCATTCTATTTTGTACAGACAATAATGCAATCAGAATGAATTCCCAACAGATTAAGATTGTTCTCACCATTTGTAAGATATCCTCTATCCTTAACTGGCACTCCTCCAGCTCATCCTGAGAGAGGCCACTGAAAGATACAGAATGTAGACTTTGCTGTAGACATTATTTACACCTACATTTTGAAAGCACTTGAATGCACCATTGTACCTCAGTATGTTAGCAGTGGCTTTCCTCTCCTGAGGCAGCAGGTCTGGGTCTCGAAGAACCTCCTCCAGGAGACACACCACAGACATCTTCAACTCAGCATTCATTTCAAAGTCCTGACCAATCACAATATATGTCCAGATATTAACATAATAAAGCAAGCTCACCAGGAAAAGCAAGTCAACTTTTATTTCTACATTCTTGTATCCGTGAATCACAATATAATATATAGTTATTATATGAACATTTATATTTACAATTATACAGTTGTATGAAAAAAGTTTGGGCACCCCTCTGAGGTTGCATAATAACTGACTCTTCACATAAAATGATCACAGTGGCATGTCATTCATTTTCCCATAAAAGCCGAGGACTGGGTGGTTTTCCAGATACAGATTTTAAGTGTAGTAATATTCATTTGTATGAAATTAAATCAAATGTGAAAAATAGGTTGTGCAAAAATGCAGGCACCCTTGTCATTTTGTTGCTTTGAATACCTGTAACTAATCAACACAGAGTAATTGGAACACAAAATTGGTTTGATGAGCTCATTAAGCCTTGAACTTCATAGACAGATGCATTCCATCATGACAAAAGGTATTCAAGGCGGCCAAATGTAAGTTGCTCTTCTCTTTGACTCTCCTCTGAAGAGTGGCAACATGGGGGCCTCAAAAGAACTCTCGACCTGAAAACAAAGATGGTTCAGCATTATGGTTTAGGGGAAGGCTAGAAAAAGCTATCTCAAAGATTTTAGCTGTCAGTCTCCACTCTGAGGAACATAGTGAGGAAATGGAAGGCCACAGGCACAGTTCTTGTTAAGGCCAGAATTGGCAGGCCAAGAAAACTATCAGAGAGGCAAAGACAGATGATCAGAATGGTGAAAAACAACCCACAGACCACCTTCAAAGACCTGCAAGATCATCTTGCTGCAGATGGTGTCAACAATACAGCACAATTTGCACAAGGAAAGGCTGTACGGGAGAGTGATGCGGAAGAAGCCTTTTCTTCGCAGATGCCACAAACTCACTTGAGGTATGCAAAAGCACATTTGGACAAGCCAGCTTAATTTTGGAATAAGGTGCTGTGGACTGATGAAACAAAAATTTAGTTATTTGGTCATAACAAGAGGCGATACCCATGGCGGTAAAAGAACACAGCATTCCAAAAAAAACACTTGCTACCCACAGTAAAATTTGGTGGCGGTTCCATCATGCTGTGGGGCTGTGTGGCCACTGCCGGTACTGGGAATCTTGTTAAAGTTGAGGGTCGCATGGATTCCAGTCAATATCAGCAGATTCTTGAAAATAATGTTCAACAATCTGTCACAAAGTTGAAGTTAGGCCGGGGCTGGCTATTTCAACAAGATAACGACTCAAAACACTGCTCAAAATCTACTTAGGCATTCATGTAGAGGAACAAGTACAATGTCCTGGAATGGCCATCCCAGTCCCCAGACTTGAATATCATTGAAAATCTGTGGGATGATTTGAAGCAGGCTGTCCATGCTCGGCAACCATCAAACCTCACTGAACTAGAGCTGTTTTGTAAGGAGGAATGGTCCAATATACCTTCATCCAGGATCCAGACACTCATTATTGGCTATAGGAAGCATCTAGAGGCTGTTATTTTTGCAAAAGGAGGCTCTACTCTAAATACTGATATGATTTTTCTGTTAAGGTGCCCAAATTTAGGCACTGGTCTAATTTTGTTTTGATGCATATTGCTGTTAAACCTAAATATCTGTTAAACCTAATTTCACTGCTGAAATATTACTGTGTCCATTAGTTATTTGATAGATCAAAATGACGTTGTGGACACAAACACCCAATGATTTATAAATGAAAATAATGGCAATTGTCAAGGGTGCCCAAACTTTTTCATATAACTGTATATAAGTTCTGTGTGGGATACTTATCTGTTTGCCTGGGATCTAGAATATACACTTACACAGAGATATCTTGCAAAAAATCTACCCTATATGATACTAGTATAGAACTAGATACACATTTGGCCATATGTCAATACTTTTGAACATGACAACATGTTAAAGTGATTTAAAACTGTTATGCTCCTCCTTGAACCACCACCTTAATGTGGTAGAGGGGTTTGAGTGCCCGAATGATCCCGGGAGCTATGTTGTCGGGGGCTTCATGGCCCTGGTAGGGTCACCCAAGGCAAACAGGTCCTGGGGGACAGGTCAGACTAAGAGCGGTTCAGTTATGTTGCCCGGATTGGCGTTACCAGGACCCAGCCTGTAGCCAGGCCAGGGGTGGGTGATCGACAGCGAGCGTCTAGTGGCTTGGCCTTCCCCCACAGGGCCTGGCCAGGCACACCCCAAAGAAGCGACGTGGGGCCATCCTCCCGTGGACCCACCACCCGCAGGAGGATCCATAGGGGGCCAGTGCAGGGAGATCTGGGAGGCAGTCGAAGGCAGGGGCCTCAATGATCAGATCTCCGGACATGGAGACTAGCTCTGGTGACATGGAATGTCACCTCTCTGGGGGGGAAGGAGCCCAAGCTCGTGCGGGAGGTTGAGCGTTACCGACTAGATATAGTCGGCCTCACCTCCACGCACAGCTTGGGCTCTGGAACCCAACTCCTTGAGGGGGGCTGGACTCTCCATTTCTCTGGCGTTGCCCGCAGGAAGTGGCAGCGGGCAGGTGTGGGCCTACTCATTGCCCCACAGCTCAGCCGGCGTGTGTTGAATGAGAGGGTCGCATCCCTGCGCCTTCGAGTCGGGGAAAGGTCTCTCACTGTTGTGTTGGCCTATGGGCCGAACAACAGTGCAAAGCACCCAGCCTTCTTAGAGTCCCTAGGAGGGGTACTGGACAGTGCACCGACCAGGGACTCCGTTGTTCTACTGGGGAAATTCAACGCCCATGTGGGCAACGACACCTGGAGAGGGGTGATTTGGAGGAACGGCCTCCCTGATCTGAACCCGAGTGGTGTCCTGTTATTGGACTTCTGTGATAGCCACGGTTTGTTCATAACGACACCATGTTCAAGCACAAGGGTGTCCATCAGGGAGGCCGGAGGTCGATGATCGACTTTGTTTCATCTGACCTCCGGCCTCGTGTCTTGGACACTTGGGTGAAGAGAGGGGCAGAGCCAAGCGTATAGTGAAGGTCTGTTGGGAACATCTGGCAGAGCCCTCCATCAGGGGGACCTTCAACTCACACCTCCGCGAGAGCTTCTCCCAGATTCCGGGGGACATGGAGTCTGAGTGGGCTTTGTTCTTGGCCTCTGTTGTTGATGCAGCCACTCATAACTGTGGTTATAAGGTCCTTAGTGCCTGTCATGGCGGCAATCCCCGAACCCAGTGGTGGACACCGGAAGTAAGAAATGCCGTCAGGCTGAAGAAGGAGTCTTATAGGGCCTTGTTGGCTCGTGGGACTCCTGAGGCAGCTGACAGGTACCAACGGGCCAAGCATGCTGCAGCCCAGGTGGTCACAGAGGCAAAAACTCGGGGCTGACACGTCTCTGCAACATCGCGTGGCGGTCAGGGACAGTACCTTTGGACTGGCAGACCGGGGGTGATGGTCCCTCTGTTTAAGAAGGCGGTGTGTTCCAACTACAGGGGAATCATACTCCTCAGCCTCCCCAGTAAGGTCTATTCTAGGGTACTGGAGAGGAGAATCCAACCGATGGTCGAACCTTGGATTCAGGAGGAGCAGTGTGGTTTTCGTCCCAGCTGCAGAATAATGGACCAGCTCTATACTCTCCATCAGGTGCTTGAGGGTTCATGGGAGTTTGTCCAACCAGTCGAGAGGAGCCAGCTGAGGTGGCTCGGATATCTGTTCCGGATGCCCCCTGGACGCCTCCCTCGGGAGGTGTTCCGGGTATGTTCCACCGGGAGGAGGCCCTAGGGAAGACCCAGGACAGGCTGGAGGGACTATATCTCTCGGCTGGCTTGGAAACACCTTGGGGTCCCCCTGGAGGAGCTGGAGGAAGTGTCCGGGTGAAGGAAGTCTAGGAGTCCCTGCTTAGACTGTTGCCCCCGCAACCCGGCCCCGGATAAGTGGAAGAAAATGGATGGATGGAAAACTGTTATGATTGTAAGTTAAAAATTGCATTATATATGATTATAATATGAAGATTGGAGATTTTAAAAGAACAGTAGATCAGTGTAGTTTGCCTGGAAATCCAGAAGGATATTTCTCTGTAATACAGAGCCGCTGGTACAGCGATGAGTCTGGATTTTTCCAGGCAACGGTGTAGTGGCTTTGGGTAAGCTTTTTCTTTTTCTTGAAAATGAGTTTGAAATTTTTGCATCGAGACAACACCTTTATAGTCGCTACAACTACCTTAAATCACTGTATTAGCTGATCTTTCCATTGTGTACCATAAAACTAATGAGGCTCGCTGGCTCCTGAATTTGCGCTCTTTCCTGGATAAAACCACTGCTTTTACATGAAGTCCTTTTTCTGCACATCTCTCCCTTTTCACTACATTTAAAGGTTGGTTAACAAGCTCTTTGTTCCTGAAGTGAGTGGGTGTACGCATTTGCGCCATGGCCTCTTTCAGTGTTAATAGACCAATTAAAGTGGACCTGTCAACATGGCGTTTGGTAATATTGAAGGAAGAGCATAAACCTAATCAATACAGTAGGGCTAGGAGCACCCCTGAGCAGCAGTCAGACAATTATCTTCATGTTCAATTTATTACAGGCAACACCGGCTGCTTAGTAGGAGAATAGTGGGGAGAGAGCTGTCCACTTGGCTCAGGGCAGTGATAGTGAGTGTAGCTACTGTAAAAACCAATGCATCAGAGCAAGAAGAAACCCCCTCTAATGAGACCACAGATCTTAATATAAAAGAACATGAGCAAGCTCTCTCTCTCCCTCTCCTATTTCTCTCTCTCTAACACACTCTTCTGCCCCCACTTCCTCTCTCCTCCCTCTGTCTGTCTTTCTTTCTCTCTCTATCTTTTCCTTTCTCTTCCTAAGCAACTCCTCTCTCCCCATCCCTCTGTCTATAAACCTTTTGCATGGTCTCTCTTTTCCACCATCTCTCTCTCTCTTCTCACTACCATCCTCCCTGCCTTTTACCCTCCTCCTCTCTCTCTCACTCCCCATCTCTTCTTCTTTCCCGTGGTCCCCCATTTCTCTACATCTTTCTTTATTCCACCCTCCCCCTTTCTCTTTCCACTCTTAGCCCTCTCTCTTTACCCTTCTCTTTCCCTCTATCTCTCTCTTATTCGCCCCTCCCATCTCTCTTTATTTTCTCACCCCTCTCTCAATCCTTCTCATTCTCTACCCAACCCCATCTCTCTATCTCTCAGTCCCTCTGTCTCTCTCACAATCTCTATCAACTCCGAACCCCCCCTCTCTCTATCCCTTTACCTCCTTCTTTCTCTCTCTCTCTTTCCATCCCCCTCTCTCAATCTTTCTCAATCTTTCTCTCTCTATCTACCCATCCTCTCCATCCCTCTATCTCTCTCTCCCGTTACCGCCCTCTCCCTCTTTCTCTCCTTCTCTCTCTCTCTCATATATATTTATAGCCCAGTGCATACAGTGGGTACAGTGGGTGAGTGGACTGACCTGTGAGTGTTTGGACACCCAGTGGCGCAGCACATTCAGGACTCTGTTAGTCGCAGCTCTGCGGATGATGAACTCTTTATCACACGTTCTTTCAGAGTTTGTAAATACTGGAATTTAAATGAAAACATAGAAAAACACACTCACAATGAATGTATCTCTTTTGCTTGAGTTTTTCATATCTTATGGCTTGGTTTGTGTCTGGGGTCTTACCTGGTGGAGTCCCGTGTCCTGCGGCAGCGGTGGCGATAGCAAAGGCCGAAGCCGGAGAAACTGAGTGACGAGAGTTTTCTGCAGACTGGACTGAAAACACACACCATGAAATTGTACATGTGGTAATCAGCTATTATAACAGTATCTTAAAGGGTCCATATTATACCATTTTCTGATCTACCGTATGTTAGAATATTTCCTCATCAAAAACATACCTGGAGTTGTGTTTTGTTTCATTTACATATGTTTAAAACACAAACCCTGCATATTTAGTTGTTCTCTCAAACTGAAAACATTCCACCTTGTGATGTTATGTGGTAATATGGAAAGTGCTCCACTATGTTTTTAAACTCCATACACCTTCAGTAGAATCAATTGGTTGATTTCAGTCCTGCTAATCTCTATTGAACTAAAGGCAAAAGGTAACAAAGCATTTTGATCTTCGGAGATGTAAACACACTAACAATAAAGGATTACTTAAACATGTGTGAATGAAACAAAACACAAATCGTTTTTTTATGAGGTTACAAAATTGTAACATTGTTTAAAGCTCACAAGAATCATTTATGTGTATTATGGGATCTTTAAGGAGCAATAATTTAACATTGAACACTAGTTAAAATGCAGATGTTTCAATGATTCACAGTTATAAAAACTGTTTTAAATTTCTTCTAGGTTAAAAAATAAATTGAGGTTAAGTAGTATTCAAAATGATGGCATTATTCAGACACACAAGAATGCCTTTTGCTGAAAGACTTTAAGACACTATAATTAACAGAGCAAATTCATGGAGCTGATCCTAAACAAAAATATAAAGTTCAAACATTTGTGAATTTTCCGTTTAATAAGTTCTTTCAAAAACATTTTATCTCCCATAGAGTTATATAGGTCCCTGTCCTCAGTTTGAAATTATGACATCAAATTCAAGAGCGCTCTGAATGCAAGCTCCATGATAACCACACATCCAGAGGCCTACACCGCATAAAGACCACCTAATTATCACTTTGGAAATGTCCCCTTGCACCAAAATAGACCAAATTAGTCACACCATGGACTGCTCTAGACCTGCGTGTGCCACCAAGGCATTTGCAGCTCTTTCTTTCAGTCTTATAATCCTAAAAGGGAATGATGGTGACTGTTAGTACACTATACTTCACATATGCTCAGTCAGCAGCTTGTGTACTGTCTCTAAGGAGCATTATAAGAGTCATTTTTTAACACCCAGGGCAACTGACACTTTAACCATTTTGTTTAAATGTTTATGTACATGTCAATTTGCCTCCAGCTGACATCAGCTTTTGCTTTTGTATCTGTTTGTCTGGGTGTAATACTGATAAGATAATATGGTGATAAATAAAAATAAATTAGCAACACAACTTGGTATTATCAACATTATCGAGTGTAATGTTTGAGTAATCCTGCATTATTAGTCTGTCAACATCTCCAAAGCTCAAAATGCTCTGTTCCACCTAGTGTTGTCATGAAGCAATAGTTATCAAATCGTTTTCAAGTTAACAGCAACATTTTAGACTTAGACTTAGACTTAGACAAACTTTATTGATCCACAAGGGAAATTGTTTTGATACAGTTGCTCACACATCCCAATATAATATAATAACAGAGAGTAACAAAAATAGATGGTCTAGCAAAAAAGAGCAAGGGACAGGTGTCAATTTTACCTTTAGTTCAGTAGAGATGGGTAATTCCAGGGATGAAATTATCCAAATCATTCTTGTGAAGGTGTAACTAAAAACACAGTGGGGCATTTCCTGTATTACCACATGACATCACAAGGTGGGAGGTGGAGTGTTTTCCATTTGAGAGAAGAACTCTGCAGGGTTTGTGTGTTAAACACAATGTGTGAATGAAACAAAGCACAATTCCAGGTATGATTTGATGAGAAAACAACATTATAACATAGATCAGAAAACAGCATAATATGGACCCTTTAAAGGAATCCAAAAACAAACTCTGAAATTCTACAAAATCCTTTTTAGTTATGCTGTCTAGGGTGTAAGAGACCTGCTATGTCTTCTATGTCCAGCTAATTGTGCCATTTCTCACTGTGCGCTCCTAAACCAGGAAGTATCGCCGTCTTACCTCCAGGCTGGCGATAGCGGAGGTGGCGAGGTGTGGAGGGGGATCGGCATGGCGACATATCTCCTGCTTCACTGCTCTGCGGGGACTCAGGAAGGATCTTCTCCAATGACACAGACTCTAGCACCGCTAAAGCACAAATCAGGGACATGAAGAATCATGATAATGCTGCTGAACTCAACATCCTGGTGCTAAACCCACTGCATTCACACACTTTTCTTGGTTTGGTCCAGGTTTTAGCCCAGTTTAAATGCCCTATATTATGCAAAAGTGACTCTTGGGAGTGTTAGGCCATATTAGAATGTTGTTACCTCCTCAAAAACATACCTGGAGTTCTGTTTTGTTTCATTCACACATGTTTGAGTAACTTGAGTAACTTTATTATTAGTCTGTCTGCATCTCCAAAGCTCAAAATGCTCTGTTCCATCTTGATGTCATGCAATTATAGTTTAAAAGTTAACAGCTACTTTTTACCTTTAGTTCAGTAGAAATGGGAATTCCAGAGCTGAAATTATCTAAATGATTCCAGTGAAGGTGTATGGAGTTTAAAAACACAGTGGAGCACTTCTGGTATTACCATATGATATCACACGGTGGAGTGTTTTCTGTTTGAGAGAAGAACTCTAAATATGCAGGGTTTGTGTGTTAAACATGTGTGAATTAAACAAAACACAACTCCAAGTATGATGGTGATGAGGAAACAGCATTCCTTCTTTTTATTCAATCTGCAGGGTAACACAATTACCCTTAAGCATGTGGCAGTGGCATGGAGACACTTTTACTTAATTTACCCTTCTAAACACGTGCCCATGGAATTGACACCAATACTTTACTTTCTCAAGACTCTCTTTGGTTGGCTTAAATACACATTTTAAATATAAGTTATTTTTGTTAGCAATTCAGACAAAAGGCTTAACATTGTGTTGCAGTAAAATGCATGTCCATGGGTTTTAGAATGATAACAAATTAGGAGCTTTGCTATAGCAATTAACAATTTAAAGCTAAATACTACATCTTGAACATTGAGCTGAAACCAGTGGATATCTGCAGGCAGAATAAAGCGCACCAAAACTACTGTGCTCTAAAAATCTATACAAAAGCCGTATGTAGAGGAGATTGTGCATCTAATGTCACTACAGGGTAGACAGTTACCAAAGCACATATACTGCTGTTCTGTGTGTTTTGATAATGAAGGTTTAACACAGGCCTGGCCCTGATGTGCAAACACTATAACTGCACAAACTCATCAGAGTGGACACACCAGTACAAGGGAGATAATGATGTCCTGTGAGGGTGTTCCTACTGAGAACACTGCAGTAGTGGATTCATAATATATCAACTATAGGCCTGTGATAGTGATAAAATAAGGTATATACATTATAGATGGAATGTGTGTGTCATCATTATAAACAACAAGTTAAAGCTATATGAAAAGTTAAAGAAGACATATTAGTCTTTTTTCTGATATTTAGCAACTAACGGTCACGTATGTAGATCATTATCTTAAATTATAATTACTTACAACTTGGGAATGCAAACAGGTTAATTGACCCTTTCACTGTAGCAAGCATTTTTATTTACATACCTGGATTTTTCAACTAATCACAAGGAAATAAAATGCTGTGGGCATGGATAGGGGGTAGGTGAAAACTGAAATTGTCTAAGTAATATCGCCTCCAATGCAGGACAATAATGGATAATTGAAACAAGCATAGATTACTCAAAATACCACTTTGAGTAATGATGAGGGATAAATTTGACAACTTCTTGGATAGTAAAATTAACTATCTTACTTCTGCGAATGCTGCGGCGCAGTTTGCCACAGAAGGGGTCAGCTCTGGGCACTTCGTCCCCCTCTGCACTGGGGCTGGTGCTCTGGTCTGGAGATGATGGGATGGGAGGGGCGTGGTCCTGGGGAAGCCTGCCGTTGCTATGTGGAGGGGAGGTGGGGTTGCCATGAGGAGGGGAGGTGGAGGGCGGAGGGGGAGAGACAGCACTCAGGGTGGGAGTCTGGGGGGTTGGGGTCTGAGGAGTGCTGGCTGAGGTGGGGCTATTGTCTGCAGACTGGGAGCTGTTGTGGTTCAGGGTGGGGTTCAACACAGGGCTGGTCAGGTCCAGACCTCCCACCTTGGATGTGACAGGAGAGTGGAGTGACAGTTTACGCATCCGCACAGGGGACGATGTGCGGGACTGGATGGACAGGGGGGGCGGGGAGGAGAACTTGCGGCAAAGACGAGGAGATTTATCGTTAATGTGGTCCCCACCTCTGTTGTTTTGACTTGTGGCAAAGAACAACTCCAAAGACCTGAAAAGGAAGGATGCACTGGAGTAATAATGACTGTAAATACAGCATTTCTGGAGATTCTTAGTCCCACATAACTGTACAAATAGTATATATAGGTCAAGTCCTAATCGATTTACTTAGTGACTATATTATTAGTGGATATGACAACCTCTTCAACCTTATCCTAATGGACAAGCTGCTATAATCTGAAGAGAGACTTTCAGTGGCATTTGAAAGATCCACAAATCAATATCAAATCTTAAAGTGTAATCCCTTTATTACAGTTAAGATCCAGGTGAGAGACTGTGACTCATTGATGCATGTCCTCCATTCAACAATACAACTTACACTATGCCACCAGCATTTTGTAACTGTTATATGAGTAATCATGCAGAAGCCAGAATTATTTTATAAAATTATGCATTGACAGAAGAGCTATTTATTATAAAGTGGGAAAGATACCAAGAGGAAGAAGAGAACTGAAGGAGAGTCAGATGTGTGAAATATAGATTCGAGCATAAAGATTATTGATTAAGTAATATCCTGTTGAGGGAGTATCAATGCCACCACAGGTGAAGACAACTGAACACAAACCCTGTCTGTTATAACAAAGTACACTCATGAATCCATGCACAAAGGACCAGAGGAGGAAGAGGAGGAGGAGGAGGAGGAAAGAAACAGGCAGAGCGTGTTACTTTGACTGGTCGATGGTTATCTTCTTGATCCTTGTGCTGTAGTCGGGACAGATGGATGAGATGGACAGACGATCAAATGAGTGATACTGCGTCCGGCAGCTGTGGGCAACATGAGGGTGGACCACAGATAAAAACAATTACAATGAATAACTCTTGATGTTGACATGGAAATACACAGAAGACATATGGTAGGTTATAGCTGAAAATTATGTACCTCTATTTATTTTATACCTATTTTATATATGATATTATACAGTATATATGATATATTATATATTTTATACAGTTGCGGCTCCACTCTGTATTTGTATGAAATAAATAGAGGTCTATATATCAAGTATAATCATATCAGAACTTAATCGGACAACATAGGGTAGGGTTATGTAAATTATTTTATGTGTCAAATTAATGACAGAAAATATTAAAAGCTAATGGTCGTGGTCTTGGCTGCTACACCTACACATAGGTTTCAGAATGAGAAAAATAGGACAATTGCCATAGCAATTCACAATTTTAAACAAAATATTCTACCACTGTGAAATATCTTCAAAATGTCATCTATAACAGGAAGCTGAAAACCACGAATATGCTCAGTTGTATTTGTGAGATAATTTCCTGACTGTAACAGTATGCTGAAAGTCTCTCCCCACTCGGCACCCATTCTATGCTGTTATATCCAATAAAACCTAACCCAAATTTATTAGTGGGGAAAAAAGAGGGAAAAAATAAACAACAGCTTATATCTCTATAGGGACATCTGGTGCCATATGAGGACACAGAAAACCACTTAATCAGTAAACAATGGTACTTGACATAGCCCTTATAAAGGACTGGACAAATAAACAGTATGAGCTGGCTACATGGCTAAAATAACATTTACATGGAGATGCATTTAAGTTGTACTGGCTTCCAACAGTAAATGGTTTAGCACCACTTTTGAGCAAGGGTTAGTCAGAACGAGGCACTTCCTCTGGATGTGAAAAACACTTGAGTTAATTTTAAACCTAAAGTGGAATGTAAATATGTCCTTTACCAGACACCTGTACATCTGTTCTACTCTGTTACATGCAAATTGTCTATGCCCATTTTGCATAATTGTTTCATATTAGCTGATGCTCTGTCTTCATTTCATGACATTAGAAGACTTATTCAACAAAAATCTGACCAATGATGAGAGCGGGATATTTTGCTTAAGGGCTAAAACAACTACTTACTACTTTCTGCGTCAATACAATGGGCAGATTGATCCAGAATTCTTCATCTATTTCCATAATCCTTCCCTTTTCTCCTTGATTATTTCAAACTTGATGTTTATTCACTCACGCCTGATTCAAGTGCCCTGCTCCTAGATTTTGTCCATGAGTCCAAGTTAAGATGAGATTTGTGCTAAGAACTTGAATTTATTTGTGTCTTTTGTCTGTTTTTTTTTTTTGTGGATGGATGATCGATTCCAGCTCAGACCAAGTTCTGCCGTGATGTCCTAAGGCAAAACACTTCACTCACATTGAGAGTGAAGTGTGGTGGAGAATGATTGGTGGTGGTCAGGAAGCCGATGGTGCAGATTGGCAACCTTGCTTCCACCAGTCTGTCCCAAGGCAACTGTAGCACTTTTATTTTAGTCAGTCATGAAGTAAAAGATGAGGTAACATGTTACTGATGATAACACTAAGTTTAGCAGAATAAGGAGCAGTTCATAGACACATTTCTTACTATTACATATTAGTTACTTTAGTGGTTAGTATAATGACCTGATGGGGATGGAAGAGAAGGGTTTCTTGTAGATATCTGCGAGCTTGTCCATGACCACAGCCGCAGTGGTGAAGATCCTGTACGTGTGCAGGAAAGTGTTGAGAAAGTCAATGGAGAGGAAGCGCAGGTCTGTGAGCCGCTCCAGGAGGCGCTCCACACTGGCATAGCGGATCTGCGGGACCTTGCAGGAGTTGAGCGTCTTGCTGAAGCAAATGTCAACATCATCTTTATGGAGACGGACATCGGATCTAATAAATCATGTACACACATACAGACACAAGCAAGCATGGGTGACTGTTGGGCAAGAAAGTATAAGATTATTACAAAAGAGCTAAATGAATAACCTCTTTAAAAACGATAATAAGTGCAAAAACACATCAAGTACTCAATAAATCCAATGTTAAATAAATGTTGAATTTGTAAAAAACAATGTGAAATTAAAGTATGCTTAGCATGAATACACACACACTTACTTGATCATATGAGGCACAGTAACTTTGGAATTCTCTTCAAACACACTTGTCATCAAGCCATTACAACGAATGTTATCAATGCACTGCAGAGACAATAAGAGAGGAATTATCCCTGTGTTTGTTCAACTAACAACAACTAATAGATTCCACTGTTTACATTCTTTGGTTTGTGATTGTACATAATATTTAGTGACTAGCACATGTCAAAGGAAGTTTTATATAATGGCGTATAACTTGTTTTTGTGTTAGTGCAACTGCATTATTTATTTATTAAGCTGCAGTCTCCCAAGGGAGCTTACCCACTACGTTGTTTTTCAAACACCATGCCTCACAATTCTCAGTGGACTCTATTTGTAGCTTTCTGCAGGTTGTCTGGGCATACACATACATGTGAGAGGAACAGTTTATTACCTGGCTAATGTCACTGGTCCATGCAGCCTTTTCTTGCAGTGACGGTGCCAGGAGAACCACAGTGAAAGCAGGCAGGTCCGACGGTTCTATAACCAGTTTAAAGTCCAGCTGACCAAATCCCTGGCCGGCTTTGGCTACAGTGTTAAACATATTAAACGAGCATTGTTACCTTTTGCAGCAAATGAAATTGAAAAGCAAAGAAGGAAAAAGATCACACGCACAGTTAATTATGTTGACCGCTGTTTCCATTTTCTGTCCCTGAGGGAATGTTTTATGTGCAGTGATTATTAGAATGCGTCTGTGAAGTGTGTTCCATTAAATACTGAAGCAATAGGAAATTAATGGAGCGGTCAAAATGCACCTGATATTTAAAGGGGAGTCATTTGGAGACAGTTATTGCGTGACATCTAATTAACCTCTATAAAGGTAGGAAGTCTAAATAAGCACAGTGCACTTACATTCCTCTTCACTGGCATCTGGCTCCTCGATGAGGGTGCAGTCTATCAGGGACAACACACCACCCTGCTGTGGAGTTTAACAAGGAACAGTTATGAGACTTCATTATTGGGATTATCTTGTTTTTTTTGTTTTTTTTTTTGTTTTTTTTTTTTGAGTAATATTTGTAGCAGTCTAATGTAATCAGCATTAGCAGAAATGTTTTTGTATCAGCTATTTCACTGACAAACAACAATCTTAAAAATGTGAGTTAAAAAAAACTTGAGGTAGCTATTAAAGATTTATTTGTTAAATTATTTGCAGGTGCTCTATGCAATTTTTCATGTGAATGATTTGCCACGCTCTGTCTCCATGGAGACATGTGGATGACAGATCTGTGGAGAGGCGACCCCACTCACAGTAAGAATGTGTGCCAAGCAAAATATTTTGTAACTGTGCAAGATAGTAGATACGTTTGAAAAATCCAGGTAGCGGACCTGTACCCCCCACCAGAGAGAGCTACACAGTGCACCTTTACGTAAAATTTCTACCATACTTATTCTCCTTTTTAAATGTGCTGTTCTATTTTTATTTAATTATTTAACACTAACAGTACTGTACTACTGGAGCTAGCCTATTAGCAGTGACCTATTTTCTTGTGTAACACGACTGGTCTACTGTGTAACTGGTGCTAGCTGCTTTATGAGTCAGCCAATTTAGAAATCTGGTCAAGGAAGGAAGACAAAATATTTTTGAGTTTCATCAAAAGCATAGTAGCAGCGTAAGAAAGCAATGTACGGTATTTATAAAATAATGAAATAACCATATCTGAAAGTTTGAAAGTAGGCAGTTATATGCGGATAAGTGATACTAACTGCTGCTAAGTGTAGCTATAGTTGGTGTCTCACCTTGAGCAGGTGTAGTTTGCCTCCGGAGCTGCGCGTGCAGATGAGAAAGTGTTTGGTGAAGAGAAAGCACTGACGCTCTCCTTCCTTTTTCAGGGACAACGAGCCCAGACGAACTTTGCTGAGTTTTCCTCGTTCGACCGAGGGCAGCTGGATCAGCGAGCCTGTACGGGATTATATTTTATTCCAATAAGCCGACACTAAGCTGAGGCATGTGCACGCACTGTTTACCTCCACTAACATGTGTGTTACTGCAAGAAATATAACATTGTGCCACATTTAAGGAGATTAGGTGCAGTGTACATACAGTAAGGGCAAAATGTTTACTACAAATTCTTCAAATGTGTGACACACAACAGAATAGACTAAATATAACTTTTAATTCGTATGCCACCTGGTGCGTATCAGTATGACAATATATGAAATGCTTCATGTGTGAACTGTGCACGTTTGTATCTCTGAGACTCACCCTGCCTCACAAAAGTCTGACTTGTGTCCAGCAGAATGTCACAGCCTTCCACAATCATCCGCTCGATGGCCAAGTTCTTCCTGATGTTTTCTGTGTCACTCACCTCATCGTGCATCACTCTAAACGTATGCATATTATTGTCATTACTATATTACATTCTCACAATGTCTAGAATAATTACATAGATTACTAAGACATACCGTGACAACTCTTCCAGTTTGGATTTGGCAAATTCAAGACTTTTACGCTCAACATGTTCATGAGGCGTGTGGGCCAGCAGCTCATGCAGAGTGATGATGTACCGTGGAATCTTAAGAATAAAAAATATTTATAAACATTTATTTAAGCCATAAGGAAATTTAATGACACTTTAACTTTACTGTCTGGACTGACTTGAAACATGGGGTAGGTGAGGAAAGTCTCCAACATGCGTCCCTCACACGCGGCGTTGGACTCATACTGTTTGAGCAGTTTGTCAAAGTCACGGTTCTGTTTGCAGTTGGCCAGGACCTGCAGGCTGTACTGGTGGTTCCGCACAAACTCCTGGTAAATGTTCAGCATGGGCAGCAGGATGTCAAAGAGGTCCGCTGAGCAAGACACAAGTGGATATTATAATGTAGTGCAAATGCGTAATCATTCCTATCTGTAGATTAAAGATATTTTTATGTTATAATGTTTCCTCATCAAAAAACATACCTGGAGTTGCGTTTTCTTTCATTCACACAAACCCTGCATATTTAGGATGAGTTCTTCTCTGAAAAGGAAAACACTCTGTTGTGATGTCATGTGGTACAGGAAGTGCTCCATTGTGTATTTAAACTCCAACTAGAATAATTTGGATTCAGCCCTGGAACTGCCAATCTCTGAACAAAACAAAAGGTAAAAGGTAGCTGTTACCTTGAACACTACCTCTACATGACATCACAAGGTAGAACAGAGTATTTTGAGCTTTGGAGAAAGACTAGTAATGTAGGATTACTCAAACATGTGTGAATGAAACAAAATGCAACTCCAGGTATGGTTTTGAGGAGGCAACAACATTATAACAAGGCTTAGCGCTCACAAGAATCCGTTTTTTGTAATATGGGATCTTTTACTCTGGTCTTTTATTGGACATTCATATCCTTACTAATTGAGCACAACCAGCATGGTAGGAGATGATACTCTTTGATGCCAAGTGTTAGCCACATCTCATACTGAGATTTGAGAGAGATTATTAAACTCTTTCAATTTGTTAAAAGTAATTTCCAGTCTTTGAGCTGCGGTCTCCTAGGTGACGCTTGTGTGTGATCAGATTTTTGGAGGCTGCCTTCTGGTCCGGCCACTCATTGTCCTATAGACAATGTGTGTGTGTGGTGCAGACAGAGATAGGCAAATGACTCAGTGTGTGTGAATGGATCCGGGAGACGTCAGCAAGGAGTGACGTCTGAGTGATTACAACACAAACCATGGCCATGATCTCTACAGACATCAGAGTATGTGAGCAGTGTTCAGCTAGCAGTAACAGGGAAGCAACAATATGAGTAGCAAAAATACAAATTCAGTGTGCGTTCATACTTCAACACATCAAAATTAGCTGTGGTACATGGTAGATTTTTCCTTCTCTAATTAAAGGTAAATGAACAGTGCAAACAGTGCAACAGATACATATAAAGCTGTTCTAATCCTATGTTGTGTTTTGACACTATAATATAATGCAATGCAATGTAAAGTATTCTGGGTACTCTGTAACTATGAATATGTTTAAGTATTCAGTATTCTTTAAACTGCGTACTTTGAGATGATATCACAACATTTTACAGGTCAGTAATATTTAATACAGATAGCAGGTCAGTAATATAAATATTGCTAAACTGCTTTTTTTTGTAATGTACTGAGTTCTTGGTTCTAGTCACTAACCAAGACGATATTAGATATTTCATGACAAAGTACAATGTAATTAATAGGAAAAACTGTCCTTTACCTCCCATCTGGATTTATTACATCATCACGGTCTAGAATCTGAAAAACACCAGTTAGTGAGAGATGAAGAGATGAAGTTTACCCAGCACTAGGGTGGGCCAGTTGGCAATCCTGGCCTTGAGTCCTTGGTGAAAGATCTCGTGTAAGAACATGATGGTCTCACTGTGAAATAGAAGCAGAGTAACCAAATGTCAGACACAGAGTAATAGAGGCACTATAGTTGCTTCCTGTCTGCACTACCTGCTTGAGTTAGAGCAGAAAAAGCATTATAGAAACACCTGTTGAGGAAAATGCTGCTCACGTCGTCATGGCTGATGGGAGGCTTCTTGGAGCTGGCAGCCATTCTCAAAGGCCTCAGGAAACAGTTGACCAGGATGTAGAGCTGGTGCACGTACCTGCAAGCACACAGGGAGAGAGTTCAGTGTAAGCATTGGATATTATTAACATCATATTGGTAATAATAAGGTAATAATGTGTGTATTTCAAAAAATTAGATGCTGTAATCCCTCATTCTTCCAGGAGTGGTCCAAGGTTTGAGACGTACTCTTCAGGACAATGTTTTTGAAATGCAGATATTTCGGCACCCATTCAGAAGCCAATTTGACGAGTGTCTCAGACCAGTACCATCAAATTGAAAATGGCTTCTGGATGAAAGCCAAAACATCCAGATGGCTACCTCTGAAACCATCTCTGCTTTATTTCAAGGAATGTTTATTTATTGCAGAATCATGTTGAAACATTTGGGTTATTGGGCAATTTTATGTAGTGAACTTAATTTAATTCGAAAACAAATCTGCTACATAGTGAGTAATGATAATAGTTCTTATTATATTACATCCATGGGGTGAAGTAAAGGCACTGTGCAGTTTAAGAACCTACAGATATGGTTTATAATTACAACTTCAATTACATGGGTCACATTGTAAAGTGAATCAAATATTTGTCCAAATCAATACTAATTTACATGTAAAAGTATTTAATTACTTGTTTTTTGTTATATTAAAAGGTCTTATATTACACCAAATTGATTCTTGTGAGCTTTAAGCCATGTTATAATGTTATTACCTCATCAAAAACATATAGTACCTGGAGTGGCGTTTGAGTAATCCTTTATTATTAGTCTGTCTTCATCTCCAAACTTCAAAATGCTCTGTTCCACCTTATGATGCAATTCTTGACTTTTTCTATCTACATTTTTAAATGAAGAGTTCAATTGCAAAAACAGATATCTCCATAGTATTTTTCTTTTTGTTACCATGTTCTACAGCTATTATCAATGACAATAATTAATAAAAAAAACAATTAACAAGGATGGATGGAATATTATTTAGATTGCAGTAAAATACATTTAGCTTTTGAAATCATTTCTATACAAAGAGTAAACTGTAAGATTAAGTTCACTTTTTTTAATTGCACATATCTGTTTTTGCAAATGAACTCTTCAAATGTAAATGCCATGGTAACAAAGTGCATAAATATATGGATCACTTCGCACTCACTCTGTCTCAGCCTCTACCATGTTGAACACTATCTGGTTACGTTTCCTCATGCTCTCGGCGTGAGGGGAGCAGATATAGTCCTGGACAATGATCTTCCACTTCCTCCGACAGAGCCAGCCTCGCATAAAACTTTGTACCTGAACACACAGAGCAGTTTAAACAAGGCAAGAACAAACACACAGAGGCAGAAGACTACACGACGCGTTTACCTTTTTGATCTTTTTAATGTCTGGGTCTTCGTTATTATGAGGAACATGGTATGGGCGCATCCGTTCCTTGGTTTTGTTCAAAGCTACAATCTGTAACAGGATCCAATGAAAAGGTTTAGTAAACCAAATACACTTAAAGATCATATATTTGTATATTATGCAAAATGTACTCTTGACTCTTGTGAGTTTTAAGCCATGTTATAATGTTGTTACCCCTTCAAAAACATACCTAGAATGTATGTGTTTTGTTTCATTCACATCTATTATTATTAGTCAAATGCTCTGTTCTGCGTTGTGATGTCATGAAGCGGTAGTGTTCATGTTAACAGCTACATTTGACCTTTTGTTCAGTGCTGAGGCAAATCCAAGGATGAAATTATCCAGATGAATCCTGTGAAGGTGTGTCGAGTTTGAAAACACAGTGGAGCACCCCCGGTATTACCACATGACGTCACAAAAAAATCAGCCCAACTCTGCAAGGTTTGTGTGTTAAACATGTGTGAATGAAACAACACACAATTCTAGGTATGTTTTAGATGAGGAAACAACATTACAACATTAGATCAGAACATAGTGTTGTATGGGCTTTTTAAAGGTTGTGATGTTATATATTCCAAATTGATTGTGAATATTAACAGTTAACAGTTCATCATGCACGTCAATCTCTGCTTTTCATTTAAACAGGATTTATGATAAGTGTGTAATATCAGTTAATGCCAGAATATGCAAATGAACTATGAAATCCTCTCCTCCAAATCTTAACTCCCTCTTCTCATGATACACAGACACAGTAAAACGTTTGTGATTGACTTGTACGATACAGTCACCTTTACAGGTATGTAGAAAACCTTTTAATTGGGAATAGAGGGAAAAAGTTTCACGTTTGCTTGTCTCCCTGGAGATGTTATTGCTTCGTTTATAAAGTTACACAGTATGACATTAACCTTATATCTTGCGTGTCTTCAGCCAACTTTATTGGAAAAAACTTAAACTTAGACAAACTTTACTGATCCACAAGGGAAAATATTTGGACACAGTAGCTCACACATCACAATAAATACAATAAGAAACAGCAAAACTAGAAATGGTATTTGTGACTTGTCCCCATGGAGATGGATAGTTTTAATGCTATTGTGTGGAACATTCCAGGCAAAGCTATAACATTTCCATGGAGACAAGAAAAGTCTACCAGAAAAGCTACCTTTAAATAGCACCTTCAACACATTGTGCCCTTCATTACTCATATACTGTACTGTAGAAGTTTGTGTAATGTGGATATTAAAAGAAGGATCAGGATCTTCTACATTTGTATCTTTGTTTTCCAATAGCTGCTAAGTTTGATAAAGCTTTCTTACTGAACATTATTAAGCAATAAAAATATTCTCTTTAATACTTTGCAAACATAATTGGTTGCACTTCAGAGGACATACATATATACATACATTCAGAGGACCATATAACCTGCGCAGTAGTTTTGATTGGCCTTATTATTAGCTTCATTATCTTCACATCAATTTGAATGGGCCTGCGTCAATGGGGGCTGTTTATCATCGGTTGCAAAATTAATTCTAAGCTACAGTTTTTTATTCTTATTTCTTCCACAGAGAAACATTGAGCCAGTCTGTTAAGTGTTTGCAATCAGAGCGGTTAGTTCCATCAATTATTCATAAATGCTGAGCCAAATATGCACAAAATAGGCAAATGGGCCCATATTTGAATGAGAGAACATGGACGACTTCTAGATGGTGCTTTTTTTTCTCCTTTTCATTTGATTGTTTTTTACAGACACTAGACAAGCAGATGCCGACCTCAAAACTGCCATCTTCAAACTACACAGCAATGATGTGATCACAGTGTGAAACTGAAAGAAACTTGTTGGTTCTGGGGAGAAGCAGCATAAACCATTTGCAGGCACATTTTCTCCCTAATGCAACATCACCTCCCCAGCAAGCTCTCACCCAACCTCTTATTATACAAATGAGAGAAAAATCAAGACGCATAAACATGTCTGCAGCAAAACCAAAGAACAAATACCTCCACCTAGGGACAGCTGTTCTTCAGACAAACAAGTCTATTATACTAAAAACTACCATGATACCTGAATGATTCAGTACTGTTTCAGTAATTATGATGTACGTTGCATTAATTACAAAAAATGTCTCGCTGTCTAAGTAATGCTACGTGATGCAACCATTGCCAACATGCTGCCCACCTCCACCCAAACTGCACATTTTGTTATATTTCTAGCTTCCTCCCTCACCCAAGATGTACAGGGTAATGACAAATTGGATACCATATGATAGTGTGTATTTATCTAGATACTGGTACTTTATAAGTACTTTAAGACATAGTTGGGTAATAGCAAATAACATAAAATGTATTTGCTTATTATAAAATTTGTGTAGTTATTGTTGTTATTCAGTGGTAGAACTGACCAACAACAATAACTTCACCTATTGAAAAGGCTGGTGTTTGCTGAATGTCTCTCCCTCACTCTTTCCACTATTTCTCCATCGCTGGGTTTCAGATGATATAATAATAACTAGAGATATACTGGCCCACCGATATATTGGGCAGATACAGTATTTGCACTTTTTAGCATATCGGATATCGTCCTTAAATTTCCAGCACAGGCTGATATTTTGCCTTTTTATCAGCTGCCTAAAGAAAATGCATAAAGCTTTATCTGAACACTTTACTCCGAAGAGAACACTGTGCAAAATGTGACTACACAGCTCTCATATACTATACTATAGGTTTGTGGCTGAGTTTGTACTAAATTCAAATCACACAATTAGGGGAAAATAATCAAAACTGGCCCCACATATCTGCCAAAAAATATTGGCAGAGCTGATCGGCCATTGGCTTTTCTGGATTCTAAACAATCGGTCTTGAAATAACCCATATTGGCTGAGCTCTAATCATAACATTCTAAGGAGCAATAATATTTAATACAGATGGGAGGCAGCTAAACTTGTGAAAATGCAGTTTTTTGCTAATGCAGTGAGTTTTTGGGTCTAGTGACCCGATAGAAATGATCTGATTCAACATTTGTGAATTTGGCTTTTGGGTATTTCATGTTATTAAAACAAAAACTGTCTCTTGCCCCCCATTTGGCATTATGATGTCATCACATTACACTCCTACAAGCCATAGTAAATATTGTTGAGATCTCATTATTATAAAATTCTCTTTATTGTATAGCAGTGATGAGCTGTGAAACTGTTACTAGCAGAGGTTTATATTGGTGCATGGACGCGGAGAGACAGAGGAGGAAAGAGTGATGTTTGAGTCGTTTGTCTGCTTCTGGAAAGCAGTGGGCTTCTCCCACACACAGTCACCGCTCACTCCCACTCACCCACATTTTCACACAGAACACACAGGCATGCATACCCATAGGCATATGGCATCTGTAACCGGAATCAGCATTTAGAGCAGCAAGAAAAATGCATCTATTTAACTACAATAGCATTTCACTCAACACAGTGTAGTACAGTATTTAGCATAGGTACTCGACTTTATTCCTGTAAACAAGTAAATTGTTTTCTCCCACAGACTATATTTCAAAAGCAGAACAAATTGTAATCATAAAACATTTTTATTGAACGCAAACCCAGAATACTGAGCCTGATATGCTGCTAAAATAGGTTTTTGTTTGCTGCATGCTTTACTTCATGTTCTGAAAAAGCTGTTTTAGAGCTGTGCATGTACCACAAAAATCATGCATGTGAATGCTAAAAATATGCCAAAGAATTTCTTTGAGCTAGGAATGCGTTAAATTTAAATACCTATTTCCTCCTTTCCCCCAGCTTCTTACCCCAGCTTTATTAGTGTAGAGTGTAACAGTGCAATGCAATTTAATTAAAGGTGCACTGCGTAACATTTCTAGTCAAGGGTCTGCCACCTCCTCCTCCTCTCCATGGAAATGTTATTGCTTTGTCTAGAATGTTCCACAGTGTAGATTAAACCTATCTATCACAAGCAGTGTTGGGCAAGTTACTTCAAACTGCAGTGCGTTATTTATTACTTGTTACTGTCATTACTGTCAAGTAATTTGTTACATTACAGTATTATTGTATTTAAAATGTAAGGCATTGCACTACTGTTGAATTACTTTTAAGTTACTCTCACCAAAATAACTGGAAATATGGATTTGCCCGTCTAAATGTAGCTCATGACGCTCAATAAGCTCATCACACATCCAGTGGAAGGTGTGTGGTCTCTGACTGAGCTGAACAGGAAGTAGAGTCACTGTCGCTAATCTGCAGCTTCACCCTGATCCATGCGCTGTGTGGATGTAAACAGACACACGTAAGGAACTACTCTCACCTTTTTACTTTTAAAGAATGCCTCAAACTGGATTAACAGCTCTGTTTTGTTGTTGTTTTGTTGCTGCTGATCTCATGGTGATTTTAGCGAATTTGTATAAAGAAAAACAAAAAACCCACCACTTCAGTCCAGGTTAAAATGCATTGTAACACACATTATGGACATTTGTACCGAGTAAAATATTAGTAATTTTTTTTCCTGTAATGCCTTACATTACTGCGTTACAGCAAAAAACAATGCATTGTTACTTTTGTAACGTGTTACTCCCAACACTGATCAAGCAGACAAGCAGTGCACCTTTAAGAACCAATGTGTGTGTAATAGGAATGTTTTGGCAGTTTCACCAGTAATTTAGTTATTACTTGTCACCTCTCAAAAATATAATGAAGTTAATCAAAGTTATTAGAATGTCTAAATGTGTAACACTAGTCTATGTCTGACAGTTCTATTTATTTTTTTGGCCTGGAGATATAGCTGGCACAGTTTATACTGGATTATGTAACACGCACATGTGTCTAAACCCACAGAGCCAGTACAGCTAATGACACTATTGTGAGCTCCATTGTCAGAGCAGCGTAATGAAAATGCAGGGATTATATTTGGCGGTGGTACCTCAGATTTAAGCCTCTCAATCTCGGTGTCCTGGTCCTCTAACTGAGTCCGCAGCTGATTGGCCGCTACCTTTTCCGTCTCCACTATTTGAACCAGGTGGATGTATTTCTGCATCAGCACCTCACGCTCAATAATGATGTCAGAGTAACTGCAAACAGTACACAAATCAAAACAAACAAGTTGTAAGTGGAATAATACCAATCCTAATATCTTTCAATTCAAATGCAATCTAAAATATTGTAACAATGACAAATATATCAATTTATAAAGAATTTAAATTATCAAGTTAAATCATTTAACTACACCTCTGTCTTGTAATCTTTGTGTATATAGTTTATTTATGTCTTGTATGCACTGTATGTTTAGAATAATTTGTTTAGAATAATTTGTATGTGCATATGCAATAAATTTAGCGAGAGAAAACTATATGTATTATACAGTGAGAAAGCTAGACACTGTTTTGAATTCAAGGGCTGTTTATAAAGGGTGAGTAGAGCTAATGGGGATTAAAAAAATAAATAATGAGCAAACAGCCACAGTTGTGTGTAATGTCATGATGTACCAACCTGGCCTGCTGAATTGCCTCCACCCATTCATCACACTCATTCTCCTCCTCTGTTCGAAGCTCCAGGGGCTTCTGACCGTCATGTCCGAAAACAATCTGGAAGTAGTGCTGCAAAAAAACATAACAAGAACAGACTCAATACACACTGTATGTTAGAGCAATATTGGAAATCACTACTTTAAATTATTATACTTTTCGACTGCAATTTCTCTCCTCCATTACAAAATAAACTGTCAAGCATGTGTCCTATTTTGGTCTTTCTAACTATTACACCTGCTATTTCGAAGTATAGACTCTTGACAGTAAGGTGCTATTTTTCTCAGAAACCAAGTCATCTAGAACACAGAACAGCCATGGGGTGAAGGAGCAGCTCGCCTATTATTATTATACTAATTACTAGGAAGGAACACATGACTGTACATGATCACACAATTTTGGCTTTGAACTGTGTATAATCAGTGAGAAAAATAGAAAACATCGCTCTTATAGTGTGTGCATGTGTAGTTTTTTTTCTCCTCCAAGAAATGCATAACAGTGAAAACAAACATAAAACTGTTTTCAATCCTATTTGCTTTTTTAATCTATAATTTATGTGCAACTCTGCATAAAAGTATTCTAAGTATTCACAGTACAGCACTCTGATTGGGCCATGTATCAGAATACATTACAAAATACATTTTAATGCAGTATTCAGTATTCTGTAGCTAAATACATTTTCAAAGTTCCATGTCACCTGCGTGTGTGTTTGTAACAGGGACGTAGACTTGCCGTTTGCTATTCAAACTGCTATTCTGGGAAATTGGTGGACAGTTCACTGCCTGCCTGTCTCCTCCATGAAGGTGTTATTTCTTCTCCTAAAATGTTCCACATTATTTAATTAAACTTATCTATCTCAACAGAAACATGCAAACGCTACCAGCCCAAATCACATCTGTGGAGAAGCGATCCCACTCTTGGTAAAAATGCATGTTTTGCAGTGTATTTCCTGTTTCCATAAAACATTATAGATCGTTATGGTTACATAGTTTTACTTTTACCTGATGAATAATATTATATGATGAATGCAAGAGTATGGACTTCTAACATGCTTTTCTATGTTGCTATGTTTGTTTCTATGTTGCTATGGCGAACTTTGAATTACCTTTGGGATCAATCAGGAACTGTTGTGTTTGTCTTCTGTCTGTTTTTAAAGATTCTATCTATCTGTGTAAACTTGTATTCAAACTGCCATATCCTGGGGCAGTGGGTTAAAGAAGTGTTGCTATTCAGGGCACAACACATGGACTGAAGTTGGACGTAGCCCACTCCGCCTCCTCTGCGCTCTACAGTGTTAGCATCCCTGCATTTCTGTGGTTCTCCTCCTCTGAACTGCCTTTGTGTCTGCCTCATGAGAGCTCAGTCAAGCACTCCAAACTAGAGCCCTATAGCCTCAAGGACAGAACCAGGCAGGAACCATCTACTGTCCCCAATGCTTTTAAGTCATTTCCATAGAGTAGCCGGGGATGTGCACTCTCCCTGCCCCTGACATGAGAGAAGAGACGTGTCACATAATATTCAACCAAAGATGCCTCTGAATTGTGTTAACGACTAACGGATTCATTGTCATGAATTGAAGTGTCTTGGTAAAATTGGCTGTCTTTGTTTGAAAGCAGCTGAACTGTCCGTAGGTGTATAAGTCAAAATAATATTAAAAAGTGAACAAAAGAGCCGTAATAGCCCCATTCACTACTGGATCACTACTGGTAAATTGTTACATATTTTTGTGTAAATGCTAACTTAAGTAGCCTAGTTAGTAAGATCCAGCTTTTGCAGTTCCGACACAGACTCTCATATTAAGGATCTGCCGATACCCGATATTACCCGTTACCTGTGCAGAATCTGAAAACAGCATTTATTTTATTTTAAACTAAAATGACATAAGACAAAACTGATTCAAATGTAGCTCCAAAAGTAGCTACTTTGTATAAATAAAACTTCAGATATTTTGAGACATTCTGGGTCAACTATGATTAGTAAATAGTATTATTACATCAATTTAAACGTCCAATCAGGATATCGACTGAACTGATATCTGTAAGCCAATATCCAATCCAGCAAATTTTTCAGTATTGGCACAGATATCCGATACCAATATTGTATAGGTGCATCCTAATTAGTTAGCGTCTTAAAATAACAATTCTATGAGATGTGACAGAACGTCTAACCCATCAATATCAGAGTGATGAAAAATTAGGATCCAGGCCAAAGCAAATAAGAATTAACAAAATATTTTAACTTTTCACTGGCTGAAAGTCCTCAAAATGGCCCCTACAAAAGGAAACACAAACCTAAATAGGGATGTTTCCATGGTGACAAAAAATGTGACAGGCTCTTTGTCTTTTGCACTACACTTTATTAAAGCTAACGGTAGCCTATGCATGGGCTTGATTGACACATCCTGTTGCTTTGCCAATTATAGGGTTGTTAGTATGTTGGTGTTTTGAATAATATTTGGACTCAGTGAGTGCAAATAAATTGCTATAACTGGGCTTAATGGTAAACAGGAACATATTGAGTTAATGCTATTTGCACATATTGGAGCCTCTCGCTAAACTGTGATTTGGATATTAAGAACTGGTACACAGGCTAATGTTGTTCTGAAGATCACACAAAATGAATACATTTGCATCAGATTTATACACGTTGCGTGATGTCTTCACAAATGTATGTATTTTCCTCATTGGGTTCAGCTTTAGTGTTCACTTTGTCTGCAGATTTCTCTCAGATTGGTCTGTGTGCTATGGTGCATTAGAGGGAATATGATGTGTGGATGAACCATTAAGACAAGCTGTACCACCATGGTTCAACACACCAGAATATCACAGAATCTAAAGCTGCACCAGAGAGCAAAATAATATGGTATTTTACATTTATACTTCTCAGAGGCAGTTCTAATGATTATACTGTATAACACATTGCTTAACACTAAAAGATGACAGATTGAAGCTTAAAATGGGCCTGATAATATAGAATCATATGGGAAATTAAAATATAGGTACTTATTATATACATTTCAGTGTTGGATCACTGTACAGACCTAATGATGGTTAATGCCTGTGTAGTCACTTCATTTGAATCAGAACATGAACAGGTATGGTCTAATAACAGTCATTACCCATTTCTTTTGGCAGGATTTTCTGTGGTCTCAGTCTGTGAAGCATGCGTGCCCTTGTTTCTTATAACAAACCCACAGGAAATGTGGTTGTTGAATTGTGAATTTATAGTCAATAGCATATGTATACTCATTTTTAGTATGTATATTTAGTTATAGTTAGTATTTTATTAGTTTTATCCAGAAAGGAATACATTAATGATCATGCACTTCAGACTGCAGACCGCATGGCAATAAGAATGAAGGAAGACATGTCTTTTGTGGTGCATACAGGTGCACGTTTTCCTTCTCTAATCAGTTGTAAATAAATGCATAGGCAGTGCAACTAACACTGAGCTATTTTGTGCTATTTATATTATAATGCAACTCAGTATTCAGAATACAGTACTCTGACCAGGGCATGTAACAGAATATACCAGTAGTTTCAAAATAAAAGATGTTTTAAAACTATATTTTTCACCACCGTTAGTGAGTCACTTTTGTGTCACAGCCTACAGTGTTTGGACATTTTTCTTCCTGCAAACTCCTTCAGTTATCCAGGATTAGAACCTCCTCAACATATCCATTGGGGTATGACACGCAACTTCACTATATCATAATAAAAAACAGACTAAAAATAATTTCTCAATATAGGTTTGACCCATTGTGGTTAATAATCAGCTCTTCCTGTAGCATTTTGAGATAATTATAATATTAAAGACAAAATAACGACCTTCACAGGGTGGGCAATGTAACTCAACTACAGAACAAACACACAGATTATTATGTAACTGTTACTGTAACTGTCTTACTAAACTGTTATTTCTCACTATTTATAGATTGTCAGATTTGCACACAAAGACAAAGTGAGCATAATGAGAGCAGTGTAAAGTTGTTGACAGAGTGTGAGAAGTGAGCAGGAGTGGGGAGTGGGTGTTCTGTATCAGATTCACCAGCACCATCTCCTCCCTCTTCTGTTCCTTCGGGGCCTTCACTGTGCTTTTGTGCCGAGTACTGCTTTAGAAAGGGCTCCATGGACGAGAAGAAAGCATCAAACCATCGCTAGTGTGAATATAGGAGTATAGTATAATATTAATACAGTCTAGTACTAGAGTAGATAGAGTTTATTCATTTATGTAGCTGTTACCAGGTGAAGATAGGCCTGTCAGTAATGACTATATCAACTTATCATTCACGTTCAATATATGAAAGCTGGAACAATACATTTTGGAGCTCAGTATTTATTGTGTACAATTTCTTGGTAAAAATGGGGAGATTTTGCCTGTTGTTGCTGTGAAGGTCTGCATAAGTGACTTCTTTGGGTAATTATTGGTTCATTCTGCTTTTTATTTTTTGCAGCTCATCACCACTTAAAGATACTGTCTATTTAAAAATGGTTTACTGGGATTATCCTGCTTTATTATTATTGTATCAGTGGCATAAAGTAGTTTCAGTAGAAGCAGCTTGGATGAGCCGCGAAACGTATTCAACCAAATAAACTTTTGTCAAGTTGACAAATTGAATTTCTCCTTTGCCTTTCAGTATTATCGTTTATCACAGTATATCTCTGTACTAATATATCATGCTTCAATATTTGTTAGCGTGACATGCCTAGGTGAAGATTAGTCTAATATATAGCTTGTTACAACTAAATAGTATGTGAAAGTCAATGTTGAAAAAGTCTCTTAAGATTTTGGGTCCAGCATGAAAAATACTGGCCGTACTTACTGGAAATAGGAATTATTAAATCATAGACATAAACATTTGAACATGGCATTTCATTTACAGTGCTCAAAAAACAATCTGAAGTGCCATAAAAAAGCGGAAGATGACAAAGACATCACAGAGCAGACAGACCATTTGTCTGCGTGTTCATAACTGTATTTAATTTGCCTTAAAAAAAATAATAAATAAATTTTACAATTGGTGTTCATACCATACCCACAACACAATTTTTTTTTCCTCCCTTCACTGACTGCCTGTGCACTTTAGGATCATTTTAAGACTTGTTTCATTTGTTTGTTTGTTTTTAAGTGTTTGAATGGTGTTGCCCCTCTGTCCCTCTCTGAGCTCCTCCATCCCTACTCTCCTCCGAGGTCTCTCGGGTCAGCGCCTCTTGAGTGTGCCAAACACTGGAAGCTCAGAGGGGACCGGGGCTTTGCAGTAACACCAGCAAAACGTTATAACGAGTTGCCTCGTTAGACAGACCTTTTCTGTACCCGTTTCTAAATTATTTCTTATAACGCACTTGTTCACTTTGGCCTTTGACACAGTTTGAGAAGTTGTTATTTATGTGCTTATATTTTGTGTATATGCAATTTAGATGGAGTTTACCACATGTTAAGCCCCTTGAGGCTCCTCTTGAATAATGCATTATTCTTTTTTTTAACAAGTGAAAATAAACCTAAGCTGTAGTTGCAGTATCCGTGCATGGGCCTTATATACTGTAGGGGTGTGCAAAAATATCGAAATATTGGTGATACAGTATTATTATTGTGAGTGTTGTTTTTTTTTGTGACCGCCTGATAATTTGTTGCTTATTTAGTAGAAGGGAACTAGTTTTGCAATACACTATTCATTGTTTTGATTATAAAAAATTAAGTATTTCATATTCACTTTACACAAGTAGTGGTTTAACAAAGAAAAAATGTTGCTAAAATGCTGCAATACATCGTGAGCCATGTATCGTGTATCGAATCGTAAGGGACCCTGTGATTCCCAGCCCATACTGTATTTTCATTGTTGTAAACATGGGATTTACCGGTTTGTATTTGAAGATTAAGCTGGCTTGCTCTACACAGCACATCTGTCCTCCCACTCAACAAAAACCAATAAGTGTATCTGGCATCTAACCCTTTTCCCTTCTGTGTCTTCCCCTGCAGTTTTTCTGTGGCTGCAGTACCAAGAGGGATCGAGTCACAAACCTTAAAGGATGCTGGAGTTTGTCATGAGTCTCACAGCACAAGAGAAGCACCATGTGAACACACCATAAATCTGTTTTACTAGTCAAGAGAATTGCCTGGCTACAGCCTATAAAAGCCAGCAGTCCTGAAGCATGCTCAGGCAACAATAAACACACATTAAGCCAATGATAACGCCATTAGATGACACTTTTTGATCAAATGCACCGTTAACAAGTTTCTCTGTTCAGATGTGGCCGCAAGGGAATGAAAATAAGAATTAAATGAGGTTTGGGCAGGGCAGTTTTTATTCAGTTTTGATTCTAGCTAAACCCTGATGGTGTAACCCGTGTATGGTCGAAACATGTTTGCTTTGTTCAGTTAAAAGGGCACTATGTCACTTCTTGGTTGGGGGTCCTTCACCTTCTTGTTTCTATGGATATGTCATTGTTTTGTCTGGAATGTTCCACAGTATGATATTAAACAGCTCTACCTTACATTTATTCAATTACAGGTGGTTTTACAGCTCAAAAATACCTAGAAAAACAGGCGTTCTGACTGTGAGAGGTGTTGCCTCTCTACAGAACTGACCTGTAACTTGGTCTGGTTTGCTTTCCATGAAGATAGAAAGGTTTAATACCATACTGTGGAACATTCCAGACAAAGCAATAACATCTCCATGGAGAAAATCAATGTATGAACCCTCCACCAGAAAAGTTACACAATACACCTCAAAATAAACATTTACTTTTCTAGAGCACCTGGATTTCATTTTCTTTCATTATTTTTATTTATTTATTTATTTATTTATTTATTTATCAAAATTCGAATCCTTGTTTTCCCAAAAGCAACCTCTAACCGTTTTCACTGATTGAAATACCTATAGCAAACAGACACGTTTTTGTTCTCAGGGCAGTTTTTTTTCTTTGTGGGGATTTATTTCAAAATCTTGAAGTTGATACAGAAAATCCACAATCCGTTTCACCAGTAACAACAAAGCAATATTGTTTGAAATAATATCACTATACTACACTGCAATTAAAGGTGCACTGTGCAACTTTTCTGGTCTCCATGTTACCTGTCTCCATGTTATTGCTTTGCCTGGAATGTGTGTAGAATCCCTCAGTCGTCCAGGTAGAATCCATGGTAAAAGGAGAAATTTAATTTGTCAACTGGACAAACGTTTATTTGGTCAAATAGGCCCACCTAACTAACAGAAACTGTAAACAAATAGGTGTGGTAGTCTCAGAGTAATTTCATTGTAGTTAGCTCCTCCCTTCAGGCAGATATAAGGCAGTGTTCACCAGCGTCTGACCAGAACTGAAGAAGCAGCTTGGATGAGCTGTGAAACGTATTCGACCAAAATATACTTTTGTCCAGTTGACTAACTGAATTTCTCCTTTTGCCTGGAATGTTCATTAAAATAATTCCTCCTGTGAATAAGGGAGACTCTCCACAGATCTGAGCTGTAATGTAGCGTAGTGCTGCAATCTGCTTGTCTCTCTCATGATAAATAGCCTTAATCTATACTGTGGCATATTCTAGACAAAGAAATAATAATAATAATAATAATAATTATTATTATTATTATTATTATTATTATTATTATTATTATTATTATTATTATTATTATTATTATTATTATTATTATTACTGGGTTCCACAAGACAGAATTTGTTTCTCCAATAAGCCCACGTCTTAAGGCAAAGGCCACAAGGTGCTGCACAGACACATTTTTACTGATTAAAAAGACAATTTCCCCTCTATTGGACAAATTAGGCAGCTCCTATTTCACACCAATGTTCTTGGACTAGAATAGAAACAGTCACCAGCTGTCTAATTGGACATCAGACAATCGGTTTTCCAGTTGAGCAAAAACAACTGAAAACATCCCCTTTAATGAATGCAAATTGCAAGTTAGACAATTATAGCGGAAGTCATTTACAATGCAGAGATCGCAAATCTGTACCAAGAAATAGTGGGGATCAGGATGAGGCAAATGCACTTTAACCACAAACGCCATGACATCTCACAGTGGCAAAGATAACACACAAACATATCATCTGTCCATTTATTGACCCTTATAGACCCAGGGATGACTGCAATATTTGTCTTTGAGCTTATCTCACAATAGCAGATATTTGATCAAATCTTCTTACCTCATCACTAACCTTCCCAAAAAAAAAAAACAAAGAAAAAACAAGAAGCAATCAACAAGCCAACCTGTTCCATAGAATTATGGAACAGGTTATGAACCAGTCTAAATGTCCAATATTTATTTGATTCTTGTGAAGTTTACGCCTTTAACGGCTACCTTTTACCTTTAGTTCAATAGAGATTGCCACTTCCAGGGTGAAAAGCAGCCAAATGATTCTAGTGAAGGTGTATGGAGTTTAAAAAACACAGTGGAGCACTTCCTGTATTACATGATAAGACAAGGTGGAACAGAGTGTTTTCTGTTTGAAAGAAGAACTCAGCCTAAATATGGTTTGTGTGTTAAACATGTGTGAATGAAAGAAAACAACTCCAGGTATGTTTATGATGAGGAAACAACTTTAACATGGATCAGAAAATTGAGTAATATGGGCTCTTTAACTTTTACATGGATGCTTTGTGTTTGCATGGCTAAAATATTCAATGGATCATAACATTGTATTTGATGTTGATTTTTATTATTATATACATTTTAAAAGGTTTTCTGGTCCAAAGGCTTTATTTGACATGACAGTTGAAGTGTGAAATGGAAAGAGAGATGGTAGAGACAGACGAGGCCAGGAAAGGAACCCACAACACCGAGGTAACTAACTATCATCTTTAAACAACTACATCACCGGAAAATAGGATCTTAATAAAATTTTAATGATAAATAAAATCTTTAAAGCAAAGTCATCAAGTTTAAATGTCTGCTCCCCCATCTTGCGCTAATGGTGTCAAGAGCTGCACAGCTGGAAAATGCACAGGTTTACTGCAAACTGCACACTCAGCAGGCTGCAGAGGGGCCAGTGCACAAACAATTCAAGAAGAAAAGCTGTGAAATGCAAATAAATGATCTCTACTATACTTTCAGTCTATGTGAAACTGCACTACACAAATTGAACATTAGGCCTTGGTTACAAATGACTTTTCACAAGTTATAATTCAATGCTCATATGACGTTTATATACTAATTTAGCAACTATATATTTTTATTAATTCATTCATTTTAATTACACAAACTAAACTATTAACAATTGCATTTAATGATGGGGAATAGCTGTAGTCTTGCCATTGGTCTTGAGCTCTGTGCTACTGGAAATCAATAGTTTATCATGATGGGGGCAGGGATTGTGGTAATTATACTCATATCTGCTGGTCTGAGCCATCACCAGTGCAAAAAGACAGTCACTGTGGAAACCATTGAGACCTAGCTCTGTCCATCTGAACACAAAAGAGGAAAAAAGGCCAAGAGGCAAGCCACAAGAGTTATTTCAGGTTGGTTATTTGTGTGGCAGTTGTGGGGGTGTGATAAAGCAGCTTTGTGGTTGCACCAATCTGATAAAAAAACAAAAACAAAACACACACAAACAAACAAAAAAACTAAAAGCTTTTACAGTACATTCACAGTGCAGAAAAATGTCCCAGACAGTTAATCTTAAATCAAATCCTGCCATTGAGAAGGAACAAACATGTAATTTTTTCTTTTTTTTGAGTGGAGGAGTCCATGTACACTGAGGGCAGATTGAAAATAACCCTAATTAAACATCACAGCTGTAGTGGGAGCCAAAGACAGATGGGTCTGGGGTAGTCTGCAAGGAGAACTAAGACATTACAATTGCAGATGCCATCCACAATATTTTTCATTACAACATAAAGTGTGAGTCAAATCCTGAATCTTGTTTCATCAAGCAACAAATACAGGCCTATTAAAGTAAATGAATAAATGTTTATAGAGAGAGCATTATTTAAGGATTAACAGGATCGATCATCATCTGAACTTACACAAGTTAGGCTGGTCCATCTATATTGTTTCTGCTCCCTGAATCTGAAGCTCAGAGCAGTACACATGCAGATACAGACTCACAGACTGCCCCTGCAGCTCAAGCTGCTGTACAAATGGTGATTCAAATGTTTCCTAGCAACAACAACTACCTAAATGTTACAGCAACAAAGTGAGGCAACTTCCAGCAGCAGAAAGACATTCAGCCCCTGTGTGTCCAAATATTTATCGAGTGAAAGTTTGGCTTCCCTCTTGGTTGCTGGACTGAGACTGAGAATATGCTGTGTGGATATTGCATTAGGCTGTAGGCTGAGAAAATCGCAGTAGCACTGGACAACATGAGATGACAAAGTCTCTGAAACCACAGGGTAAAAACAAATGGACCTTTGGTCCAGGGACAGTTAGAGTCCCTGTTTTCTAAATGATCCATCCTTCTCCCGCCACAGCAGAATCACCTGTTGAGTTGGCTTACCATAAACTACTGCTTATAATGTGACACAACTTTAACACAAAAGACATAAGGACTTCGCTGCCTGGGCCAGGTCTTACCTGTTTGTCCATTAACTCTTTTCCAGTCGAGGACATCTTGGGTGCTGGGGTGCGCTCGCAGGTGCATCCTTCCAAAAGATAAATCCCGGCGGGTCGGGCGCTCTGTTCGCCCTCAAAGTAAAAAAGTAGATTTTGGTAAAGAGCAAAAAACTTTTCATGCCAGCGACTGTTCTCTGTTGTTTTTTTGCTCAGATAGCCTCGCTTCGTGCCCTCTTTACGCGCCACTGCGGACAGAAACAGCGCATGGCCTTCGTTATAACGGACGCTCTTCTGCATCTTGCTTATCACAGGAGGAAAGACGACACGGGCAGAGCTGGGTTCCCTCACTGTGAGTCCATGTTTGCAGGAATAGCGTTGAAACCTTTTCCAGAGAAACGGAACGCTCAGCGGTGCCAAGGCGCGCGCAAAAGTTGATCCATTTTCTCGCAGAAACTCATAGCAATGAGTGCAGTGCGCACTACACGGACCCCATGTTGCAGCCAACAGAGTAAAACCTTTTCTAAAGAAGGATAAGGAGCCAGAGGCGTCGCCACGCGGGGAAGCCCTCAAATGGATATGGGTGCCACGAACAAGCACCCAGTGGAGAACACGTCCTAATCGGCTTTCACCGGGGTTAAGTCTCGTGCGCGCACGAACACGTCACTGCTCACTCTCCCCGGTGAAGCGCGCGCTCTCCTCCTGAAGTGGAGAGGCGGAGCGTGTGCTTAGCGTTATTGACTCGAAGCTACCAACCCAGGCAGAAATACAAATCTTTTCAGTTCAGAAGTTTATTTTATTAATAGAATCTCACACAGAAATAAAACCCAAGTATCTGCAATCAATGCTTAAATTAACTCGATGCAAAAATAAAGCAATTAATATGGTTCAAACTGGTGTATTATCATTTTACTCCCGCATTCTCAAACTGCTGAAACTACTGGAAGAGAAGACTTTCATTTTAGAACCATCCTCTCTGTCCTTCTGTCTGAAGTCTGAAGCATGTCACACTGGTGGAGATGTGAAATAGAGGCTATCTGAACAGTGATAATGTACACTCATGTTTAAAATCAGTTTAATTTAAACAGAATGTTTAAAGAATGTTGTGATCATGCTTTATTATTATTATGAGAATACTCTTCTGTCCCAGATGCATCAAAATATCCCAAGAACAATGACTTGAATGAATTGGAGGCGTTGATGCAATATTCTGTTTCATACAAGTTTATTCACCAAAAGCTGACACTGTTCATACATAAGGTGAGTCATTATTTAGTTGATGTATAATCGATTCTTCTCTACTCAGTTTTAATATAAGTACAAACACAGCAAAGCTTATAGAAGACTTCTTGGTGCTTTTCTGATGTTCTTGGATGTTTAATCTTTGTCTCGAGATCTCTTCCTAGGTGGAAGAGTGGTTCAACATCTGCCACTCCATCAGCGCATTTTTATTTGAAATCTTCCACAGATCTGTAATGAGTTTCTTATTCTTCCTACAAAACAAATAAAAAAAAATTATAACTAAGATTATTTCTGAAGTCTCAAATAACTAAAAGTGAGCCTTGACCGAACTTATACCTGTACTTAACTTCAGCTCATTGCTTGCTGTGTGCCTTTACTGTACTATGTGTAGCATCGCACACTGAACAAACATTTCATATAGGAGGATTACTCCAACAGTGAGGTATAGCTGTGTGTGTGTGTGTGTGTGTGTGTGTGCCCACATGCGCGCCTCTCTATGTGTGTGTTGGCAGAAATTTCATATGGTGAGGATTAGTGAGAAAAAGTGATCTCCTCTCTTCCTGCAGGTCAAGTTTTACAGCACTGTGAGAGTACAGCACAAGTCCCAAACCCTGATAAACATGCTGTTTGTAAGTGTAAATCAAAAGTGCTGTGACATACAGGATTTTAAATATATATATAACTAGTTTAATTTTAAATGGTTTAGTTTATTCCGCACCTACCTTATGCATTCCACGCATCTTAATTATTCACCACAATGACTTTATGAGCACTTTTCACAACTTTCAGAGCCCAGAACAGAGTTTTGCTGTCACGGTAAAGCTAACAACTAGCATGCTAACAAGCACTTTATGATCAAACAATTAAACACTTAGATGCAGACAGCACACACACAACTTAGTTTGACGTCATGAGCTGCTTCTACAACATATCTGTACTGGGCCAAGATAAATTTTGCTCAAGTACATGGGAAAAAAAACCAATCAGGTACAGGGCCTTTAAATTGATTTTCTGTGGTGATCCAAGATGGAAATGGCTATCCCAGGGCAGCCGTGTCTATAGTACCTTACCACCCCGAGTATGGGCTTAATGAATAATGCATGATATTGTAAAGCGACTTTGAGCATCTGGAAAAGCGCTGTTAAACTAATGCATTATAGGCTGGGTTCACACGACATTACATTCTAAAAAGCCCATAGATTCAAATCATGGCAGATGGGATTTTTTGTAGATGTATTCTTTCATTTCTCAACATACCGATGTTTGGATATGGTTTATATTTATGAAATATGAAAAGTGGTGCAATTAATCAGACACAGGCATGATTGTAGTGAGTAGAAAAATACTTCTAACCAAGATGATTATGTAATATGTAAGTTTGTGGACCCACTCCCTAAAAGAAATTATAAGGTTCAACATATATGGCTATTAAGCTTCTAGAAGTTATCATTTCAGATGTACGCAAACTATTCATGGATTTCAGAGTAATTATTCCTTCCTGATCTTTGCCTCAAAATATGGGCTATAATATTTTTTATTTGAATTGCTTAATTGCTATGGTGTTGGAAAACCAATGCCATAGCTTAAAACTCATTCATAACTAGGGCAGTCACAATAACAAATTTTTAAATACAAGATATTGCTTAAGAAAATATAGACAATAAAGTATAATATTGCAATCAATTTATGACACTGACACAATAACCCTAAAGCAGGATTATGCCCCAAAATCAATTCTAAATCTACAACAAATAAATAGCAAAAGGAAACACTTTAGTACTTAGTTTGCATCTGTTATGGGTCATAGAAGTTATTAATTCAACCTTTTAGAGCTTAAATCTAGCCAAAAAATAAACAGAAAATTCCCAGCTGTGCAAAGATAATGTACACATAATAAATACTGACCCCCCAAAAATATTGTTCCAGTTTTCATATATTGAACAATAAGCCGATGATAATTATCATGACAGGCCTATTCATAGCTTTATAGTTTACAAAACATAAATTTGAATTGTGATATTGGGAGAACATTAACAATAAGGTGGGAGTCATACCTTTTATTGTTCATCATATTCTCCAGCTCCCGAGCCTTATGAGCTGCCGTGTTCAGAATGGCATCAGGAATGTCCGCTAACCGGGCCACATTCAAACCATAGCTCCGCTCTGCAGCACCTCCAGTCAACTGATACAGGAAGGTAATGAACTCAGGGCGGACATCGTCTAGTAAAACATCTAAACTTAGCATCGGTACAAAGCAACTAGCCCAACAAACAAGTGAATTCAAACATTTGCAATATGTTTTTACCATCTGCATTTGCAACATCAGGTTCATTTAGCAGGAAAGCCATGTGGCAATTGAAAACATGTTGAGGATACAGTTGCTCCAGTTCACTCAGAAGAAGGTAATGCGTCACAAACAAAGTAAAAGACTTCACCTAAAGAAAAAGGAAAATACACTTAATATCACATTTTACTTAAAGGTGCATTATGTAGCTTTTCTGGTGCAGGGTCCTCCAACTGCTTTTCCCCATGGAGATCTTGGCTTGATGGCTTGAATGTTACACAGAATGACATTACACCATGGAAACAAGCAAGGGGCACCACCAGGCAAAGATAGATTAATGTTGTGTAACATTCAGGCAAAGCAATAACATCTCTATGGAGACAAGCTGTTGACAGACCGTCTACCAAGAAAGTTACATAGTGCATAGTGGAGGTAAATAAACTAAAATGCTGGCTTTTCAAGAGTATCAGACACATTTTTAATATATGACAAAAGGAGAAATTCAATTTGTCAACTGGACAAAAGTTTATTTAGTCGAATACGTTTCGCAGCTCATCCAAGCTGCTTCTTCTTTCTCCTTTAGCCATGGATTCTACCTGGACGACTGAGGGATTCTACACACATTTTTAATATAGTTGAAACCTCAGGCAGGTATAATGTTTCTTATTGTCTCCTGTCCTGTTTTTCAGTTCTCTTTACAGTCATATTTAAAGACAGTAGGTAGGTCTAATGGGATTTTTGCATGACATTCTTATCTGTAAACAAAGTAAGTAAATTACCGCTTAGCCTTTAGCATTAAATGCGTGCGCGCACTGCGGTAATTAATTATATGCGTAAATGCGGGTCATTCACATCTCTATTCATAGCTCATCTACATATCAATGTATGTCCAGTAACGTGTATACAGCCACTATAGTCACTTTACAGTAGGCCAATGTAAGAGAAAACAGGCTGTTTATATGTGGTAACTAACAGTAGCTAAGCGTTCACCAATGAGAAAGAATGAAAAGTACTTCTAAAACCGACACATTTGCAAAATTCACTGCTCACACAGGCACCTCTCAGATTACAAGTCTTCACTAACAAGTGTCCTTTTAATGCTGACTCAAAATGATCGTCCATAAAAAGAATGACAGCAGCTGTGTGTGTCCTCTGTCTATGGGGACAGTCCTCTCTGCTCCGAACTTGCACTTTGGTAAAAACATGCAAAAACAAGTTTTGTTGTTGGCTTAAACTGCGCTGAAGTTCACTTTTCTTTATAGTCAGTATCGTGGTTCAGACTACAAGAGCACTTAAAGCCAGCGCCTCAGTGTTGTGCACATGGATCTATTATTGTGCACTGGTGTAAACAAGAGCACGTGTGTCACGTGGCGTGAGTCTGGGGGTGCAGTCAGGGGCAGTATGGTGTCACAGACAAATTACTCCTCTGATAAATATGGCACCACATATTAGGACATATATCTGTCTGTAAATTGAATTAAATGGCTGCAATATATAGAGTCTATGCTTTATAATGAGGTATAACATGTCCATATGGACTATCGGCCCATATTGGCAAGATTTAGGCTGATAGCTGATATGTCTTGGCTCTTGGAGACATATCGGATAATATCGGCCAACTGATATAGGCTGAGTATTAATAATTGATTTAACTAAAACATAGTTAACATGTTTATAATGTTTTATAATGTTTGACCATCCATTTTATTAGTATTATTTGTATTGTTTGATATTATTTGAGAAACTGCCACTTCAAAAACTGCATTACCACATGTTCTGTCCCATTAAGCAAATCCATGGGGGAGAAAACAAAAAAACAAAAAAAACATGAAAACTCTTTAAATCAAAACTCCTTATTTTTTCTTTCTATGTGAACAGTGTGTATTATCTGGCAATGGTCTGCAAGCTGTTAGCAGATCAGGCCAACAGCTCCAAAGGGCATGTGTCATGAAAGATACTTCTGAGAGAACAGCCTCCATCAGTGCTGTCCACCTCCACTGTCAGACACACAGGACAGAGGAGGCCCCACCCACATAATGCTGTTGTGATTAAGTTCTAATGGCCCATCATTTGCATGACACTCCAGAGTGCCCTGACAACCCTGTTCATGCAGTTAATATAAATAACTTTAATCCATCAGTGCCATTTATTCAGTTTAGAGTTGATAGGTGTGGAGTGTGGATATTGCAATACTGATTCAAATGTCTAATACATTGTTCATTAAAGAAGCACAATATAACTTTTCTGGTCAGGGATCCACTGCCTGCTTTGCCTGGAATATTCCATAGTACATTTTATGCATGCCCTTTTTTTACATGTATCATTTTACTAATATTACTCATTGCTTTATGTTGCACCATCTTCAAAGCAAGTTCCTAGTCTGTGAATTTTGTTCACTGACAATGGCAATAAAACTTTTCAGCTTCTGACTAAACCTATCTATCTCTATGCAGACATGTGCATGATGCCACCAAGCCAAATTAGATCGGTAGGAGAGTTTTTTTTGTTGTTGTTTTTTTTTTTGAGCCATAAAGACACCTTCAATAGAATGAATGCAAGATATGCATGTTTAAAGTCATACTGCAGGACATTTCAGACAAAGCAATAACATCTCAATGGAGACAAACAGACCCTCCACATGAAACGAGTTACATAGTACACTTTTATATCAAGTCATTTTTACTGCTTTCAATGTCTCAAAAAGAAATGGAACAAATAAGGAGAAATTGTGGAAAGTTTGGATGTTTTGGATTCAAGTGTAAAGTGTAACCTTTAATTGAATATCAATGAAGTATATAAGAAAGGAAATAAATGATCACAATTGGGTTACAAAAAACATAAGTATTGTTTAGTTATAGAATTAATACTGTGTATCTATAGGGTATGTAGGATGATAAGAATTCATTAGAATAGGCTTGGGGATTGAGAAAATCAAATAGTTTTAGAAAGAAATCATTGTTATAAGACTGAATTTAACCTAGTGACATCATTAGTGACTTTTCCTGCTCAGGAATAAAAACCATGAGAGGCTTCCTTTAGTATCCAGGTACTGAAACAATCAGAGCTGTCAACACCAGACTAACAACTGTGTCTCTGCTCACTGCCCAGGGCCAATTACACTCACATACCATTCAACTCTGGGGCCGATTTCCACTTCAAACTAACAAGGTCCTCCATGAGCCTCAGACTTTAAATTTGCAGGTTAGTCACATGTAGCTATGGATATTTTGACCTTTTGACTGAGAAATTGGGTTTATTTCATCTTTACCCGTGTGAAAACTCTGTAATTGCAAGGTACTCTTTTGGCAGATTCTGACATACTTTAATGGGGATTTGCACATGTTAACATTCTTCTTCATTTCCCCGCCAGTACAATGTCAAAAGTGAGCATCAGCATCAGAGCTGCTGCAGTGGCATGGTATGGCATAATGCATGTTTACAGAGAGGAGGCATTAGCTTGCTTCATGAAACTTTTATATTTTTATACCTCTGAGTTTACCAGGGCCTTTATAGTTGTTCTCTCAGCTTGGTTCCTCTACATCTACATCAAGGCTGCCTATTCGAGAGCTGTTATAAAACTTGTCTACATTCTTAACTTCCTCTCAGGTGAGTGTTGGGAACACAGAAAAGGTGTGTTACTATAACAACCGAGTCAGAGGAGTATCAGTGGTGGGCATGAGGAGGAGGAAGGATGTCCAGCAGCTTTTGACTGTAAAGTACAGATTTTTTTTAGACTGTTTCATCAATAGCCATGGAGTTCTAACAAATCAATATTGTTATGCAACAGGTAGTTGGAAATCCTCCAAATCATGTCCTGCTCTGCTCAGTCTACATCCTTTTCACATATAAACCAAAAACCTTGAGTTTTGTCAAAATCAAAACCAAAAAAGTATGCAGTCTAGAAAAGGATGACACTGGAGGTAATTCAGAGCAATATGCATACATAAATTCAGCTTAATATTTATTCGCTGGAAAGTATGACAGATTTTTGTTATGAAAAATCTAACACTAATCATTGCCATCTACCATAGTTAGAGATCAGCCCCTGCTAGTGTTCGGGCTTTGTGTCAGCAGACAGTGACCACATATCATCAAAGAGAGAAAACCAAAAAAAGTGTGTCTGAATCAAGTAATTCTGGTAACATCTTAGATTAATACAGAAACATCAATTGTTTTGTTTTTTGCTCGCTTGTGTAGCTACAGATAAAATTAGATAAAGCAAGATAGAAAAGTAAAGTATGAGTTACACAGATATTGATTGGGACACTTACTCGTGTGATGAAGTATTCCAATGTGGTGTAAGCTATGGCCATCCCGTCATGTGTACTGGTGCCTCGGCCCAGCTCATCCAGGATAACCAGTGAGCGCTCAGTCGCTCGGAAAATAATGTCAGAGGCTTCACTCAGCTCATGCATGAAAGTACTGCGGCCGCTGTAGATGTCGTCTGAGGCCCCCATTCTGCAATACAGTCAGACAAATGAAAATAGAAGGAGGTTACACTCAAGTAAATGTCAAATGTTTTATTTTATATTCTCATTTGCATTTGGTTCAACTTCAATCCTACTGGGACAACCAGGTAAGGGAATAAACTTTAAAAGGTCCATCCATCAAACTTAAAGGACATTCTGTGTGAGAGCTAATTCATTGAAAAATCATGTTGCCTAGATAACAGAAATCATGCAATAAATAATAATAATATGGAATTTCTTTTGATGAAAAGTTATGTTATAGGTTAAAAGCTAAACAAAAACAGGACCAGGACTTGTGGGATAAAGGATTTATTGGTTTTGTTTTGTTGACTGTTATTCAATCCTTGCAATAGAAATCTACAAAATTACTTCAGAATAGAGCGACAAACAAACAATGATGCTGGTGAAACCATACCCTCCTGTGTAGAAGAGACAGACATGCTATAAAGTGAATTTATGGATATTGGTGTCACCCAAACACCCACCAGCAGGACTATTTCATGCCACTGACAGAAAATCAAAAAGTTGATCTGAGCTGTAAAAAAGAGAAATGGTAACACTACCATATCTTAAGTTTGTGCCATTTAATCCATACTTCAGGGAAATGACAACCACATAAACATTTTTTTGGCAACTTTAAAGCGCATAGAGCAAAGTGCTTTAAAGTAATAAAAAAAATTGTCAGTCTGTTGTACAATACAAAGGACAAAAAAACTCTTTGTGTTAATGTGGAAAATTAAAATCTTGTCTCTTTGAATCACCTGCATTTGTGTTTTAAATTTTCTCATTGTCCTTTGACATAGTACTTGCACAACAACAACAACAGCAGTACAACAGCAGCACATGTGTAACCATGGTTATGTCACAAGCTACATAAGGAGGACATGTTAGCGCATTACATTATCCAATTTATGGCATTGCAGGAGACTATGCGTGTTCGCACAGAGAGCGGTGACGACACTGGGTGAAGGCCAACAGATGAGATTCAGGCGCTTGCACCTGTCAGCATACAACCAGCTCACAGTGCTCTTCACCATTAAGGGAA